>JAYKKM010000348.1:837500-910000 GCA_035772405.1 Chrysogorgia sp. JL179-B06
TATCTTTATTATTATCTTTATTATTATTATTATATATCTTTAAAACCAGGAACGGGGGAACGGAACGGAACGGGGAATGGAACGAGGAACGGAACGGAACTTTAAAAGCCGGAATATTTAAAAGGGGGGGAAGCTTTAAAAGCCGGAATCTTTACATCCTTCCACCGTAAGACAGTAATTAGCTCCGGGTTCGCAGCTCCAGCTAGGCACGATTTTCTGGGAGTTTATCCTCGCTGGATGTTCTCTTTCAAGCAGTAGCTGATTGATGTTTTTGGTCTATAACTATTGAGAATCTTTTCCCAAATGTAGACAATTGAATAGACAGCAATTTTATAGCTAAATTTTTAAAACGAATTTTTGTCATGCTGCAATTCTTCGGTGTCTTGTTCCAAAGAGAGCTCATGTTTGACGAGTTCTTCAGAGTATACATAAATTATTTTCAACTTTAGTTAACCCAATATGCTTCGAAATCACATAGACATTGTGAAAAATATTACGATATGCGGTGTAGTTTGGATAATGCTCCCTCTTTTAAAGATTCCCCCTTTTAAAGATTCCCCCTTTTAAAGATTCCCCCTTTTAAAGATTCCGGCTTTTAAAGTTCCGTTCTGTTCCTCGTTCCGTTCCCCGATTCCCCGTTCCTGATTTTAAAGATAGCCCTACAATGATGACAGCTAGAGTTACATTAAATAAACAATTCACATCGAAAAACAACAAATGATAGTCTATTTCACCGAGTTTAATGAAATTTTTGTGCCAACAATATGCCAGTTAGTTTCAAGCTACACTACTGATCAACTAGACGTAATGTAAGTGCTGCATGAAATACAAGAAAGTGAAGAACATTATTGCGATTGATGCTTCTGGTACAGTTGTGCCATCCGTGGGCTTGGCAGAGACATTGGCTTTAAGCTTTGTAGAGGTGTTGGCTGTAGTAGGCTTCGTAGAGACGTTTGGTTTAGGCTTTGTAGAGGCGCAGAGGCGTGTATCTTTGGCAGAAGGCAGCACTGTAGGCTGGGCAGATGTAAAATAAACATCCGATAGGGGGATCGTTTTAGCAGTCATAGCATCTGCTAAATGACCGCACACTTTAAAGATGTCGATGATAAAGTTGGCATCTTTGGTTACGTTTAAACTTGGAGAACAAGATAGAAAAAAAGATAAGAGTTGAACCACATCCTTACATGGGAAGGGAAAGTAGAAAATCGACAATGAAATGAAAATCGACAATGACAGACAGACAGAGGGAGGGAGGGGTCGGAATGATTTTGAAGCCAATACTAAAAACAAAGCAACTAAACAGTGCGAAGAACAAAAGCATGTTTGCTTACCACCCCATGATCCCCTCACAGTCTTGTTTGCTCACTAAATCGACAATATATTTCTCATCACGTGTACACACCAGAGCTGTGGCTTCGCAAACCATATTGGCAACATCATTGACACATTTTTTGCACAACTTTGTTTTCGTATTTTTTCAGCATATTGTGTAAATTTAGCACTAGGTTATTCCTTTCATTGGATGCAAACGATGAAGGTCCCTATCAAAAATACAACAACAGTTTTCATTTATATAACACACGTCACAAAAACGACCTACATCTCCCTCAGGCAGCCACCAATTGGGGAAAACAAAAATTCAAATTTCATGCTCTCACAAACAAATTTTAAATTGATTTGTTATAGTTTTCGTACATTTCGATGCTTACGATTCCATACAGTTTTTACTTAGTGTTTTCAATTAGTCTATATTCTTTATATGTAATTTTTCAGAAGGGTTGGCCAGAACGCCCTGGCAAAGGCTGGAAATCACGTGACGAACATTTGGAAAATTGTACTGGCAATCAGGCAAGAATGCTTTAGATGCCTCGACCGTATTCAAATATATATCTAGAAGTGAAACAGATATCAATTATCAAGGCGTTTTTGGGTTGTAGTCAAACTACGGCGGTGACATTGTTGTCACGTGATTTCAAACCTTCGCCAGTGCGTTATTGCCGCTCCAAACAACCCAAAATGCATCGCAGTCGCTTAACAGTTTTCAAAGTGGCGCATCGCTAAGCGATACAGTCAACTCTCGCCTTACGGACACCCCGCTATTAAGGACAGTTGGTAAATCCGCGGCCAAAACTACTATGAAATGTATTGAAATAACTCTCGCTATTACGGACTCTCGCTATTATGGAATTGTGGACCCTTCATATGGTCCCCAACAAACATTTTTATTGTTCTACTCTCGTTACAACAGACACCTTGGACGTATTTTTCTCTCGACACATGAAAGTGAATGTCTTTTTAATTTATCGAGTGACATATTTACATCTTGCTATTTATCAGCGGAAGTACTTTGAACATTCCGTTCGTCATCATTTCTGTCGACAAAAATGACAAACTGAAAATATAAAGTAGCGAGATTATTGCCGCGCAGGAGCGAAAGATCACATCAAAGCACGCTATTGAGGTACTTCATCACAGAATAAAACTTCGTGTAAGTTTACTAAGTTTTGTTACTGTACCTTTACAGTGAAGGAAAGAAAAGACATTTGACACTGATTCCTGTTACCGTTGTATTTTTGGTTTTGGAATAAAAAATATTTGAATACAAATTTGTACTTGTATTTTGACTTGTACTGTGTATTTATGTATCACAGTAAACATCAACTAGAAATTGAAATAAACTGGACATTTAAAACAAAAAAGCAGTAATACATTGCAGTGACATTTTACAACCTGAAATCGGGATATTTTCATCGCATCCCGCTATTGCGGACTCTCGCTATTACGGACACCAAATTACCGTTCCCAAGGGTGTCCGCTTTTACGAGAGTTGACTGCAAACCGATTTCAGGCAATTTTCTCGCTTGATCAAGGAGCATGCCGGTATTCATAATTAATATATGCAAACCCGCAAAGCTGGTAAACATTATTGATGATTTACAAAGACAAACTTCAAACATTATTGATGATGATCGGTATAGTCGTGTAGTGACAAACAATGCAGACCAAAGCAAGCGAGGCATATTCGATGGAGATACATCAAACTAACGAAAAGATTACCTTAACTCATTACAGTAACGGCTTAAAAACAAAAGCTTTTTTTGTTCCGGTCAAATACAACGTATTGAATATATTCATGTCATCCTTTCCGAACCTCTCAGACATTTCAAGTACTCTGTTGTGTTTACGTTATAACTAATTCCTCTGAATCCAGACATTTTAGTTTGCGCTACGCAAGGCCTTCCATCGGTATACGTGGTGAAGATGATAGCGAAAGCGCGCATGTTTTTAATATAGCCCTGTATAAAATTACTCCTGATTCCATATACTGATTTATTCATTCTTCTACTTTCTCGCTAAAATTGGCAACTGTGACTATTAACAATAACGTAACGTAATTATAATAAGAACAGTTAGTATTTCAACAGGGGACCCTGCAAGTGTTTTTTCAAGAGAGCCCTTATTGCTTGTTTATATCTATACTGTTTATGTGTATGAATGTGCGAGTTGTGTACATGAACGGCGATGTCATATATAGCCAACTGTATACAGTTGTTTAGAGATTAACTATATATTTTCTGAGTTAATTCTTACCTTGAAATTTCCTTTCGAACATGGATACGGGTCATTCTCAGTGATGTTGGGATATGCTTGGCATGATATATTCCGTTTTGGAATCTTTATAGCGGTCATAGTGCAATTGACCAGCACTGTTAGAATGAATGATGGTAGAGCACTGCAATCTTTCATGGCTTGTTCGCATGATTCCAAAGTTTTCTCTCCATAAATATAAAAAAATTCATTGTTATCTTCGCAATCTGCCAAGAGTTTGGAACATAAATAAGTTCGGTATGAATTCTTGCACGTCTCGTTCGCACCAAAGGGATTTAAGACCATGTTAAATACATGAGTCATTGTTCGATTGAATAAAGTCTTATTGTAATCAAAATCCAACCACTTTCTCTCACTAACAGTGCTCTTGGAGAAGTCAGGAATTTTGTGATTTCTCGGACAGATGCCATCGTTCGGAATGTCTGTACATTCAGTCACTGCCGGTATCTTCAAGTTGACATAGGCGTAGTTTTCTGATGAAGCATACTGCAGGATAACGGAGGCGACAAGAAGAAATATTGGCGCAGAAAACATGACTATACGAAATCATTTGTTGAGAAATATCTCACAGAAAAAGAATAACAATTTTCTTGGCTTGAGAACGAGAGAGGAAGTCAGCTAAAGGGCGTTGTTTCAAAGTGAATATAATTTAAAAACTGATCTAATTTTAGATTTCTTCGCTCCACCTTCTCTTGCATTTTATTAAAAATTAATGCAATGAGCTTCGGACATGCCATCTTATCAATAGGTCTCATCGCCAATACTCAGTCCCCTTAAATTTCCCGTTCTTTTAAGAGTCAAAAATTTCTTTTGGAGGTCTGATTCAGATTTTTTCGTGGCCGGATTTCGACTCCCGTCTGTAATTAATAAATAGGTTTTTTGGTCTTGAAGTATACTTATGTCCTCTTTAAAAGGCCGACGGGTTTTGCTGTTGTCGCTTATGTAAATTTTGGAGAGGATTCAACAGCTGATATAAAAACTGTTTTCAACCAATACTTATAATACTATTATGTATACAATATACTTATGTCCTCTTTCAAAGGCCGACGGGTTTTGCTGTTGTCGCTTATCAGGTAAATTTCGGAGAGGATTCAACTCCTCGTACGCAAAGCTGATATAAAAACTGATTTCAACCAATAATTATAATATGTCTAAAGTTTTTAAAAAGCCAAACGACCGCCCAACTTATAAACAAGTGAAAATAATTGTGTATAAGGTTAAATGCAAGTCGTACTCTTTTTCATATGTGGGAGTATAATATAAAAAAATATCGTGGAGTTCCCGTAGCCTCGAATATAAACCAAGGTACAAAATGAATCTGCCATTGGACCGATCATGCAGAAAGCACTGGGCATCCCTGCAATGACAACCCTGTAATGATCTGAACATCCTGGTAATGATCTTGGAACATGGTATATTAGCAATAAACGTGAACGAGAGAAATAAAAGAACTTGAATATGTCAGAAAAAAGAAAGACTCATCGTCCGAAACGCCGTCTATGGAAATATATAACTTAAGCATTTTTCAACATAATATTGAGGTTCTCAGGCGGATTAGCCCACCGGGATTAGCCCCCTCTAAGGAACGGCAGCTCACTATACTACAAATAGTCAAAACCTTAAAGCCAAGATATACTAAAATGCTGTATCAAATGATATAGAGTATTACCAGTACGCCAAACAGATCGTCATGCCTTGCAAAGAGCAATTCAACGGTTCTCATGGTAAAGGAAGATTAAAGAGACTACTGTAGTGCGAAGATGCTGAAGATAGCAACGTGGATGGCCAAGGAAAGCGATAGGCTTTCGCAGAGAGCATTATCGATAAAGTATAGGCCTACATTCTTCAGAATTTCGGAGACTGTTGTTGCGTTAATAATTACCGCTAACACACATTGATCAGCCTCAGTTGAATATGCGAGTTTTTATTCTGTAATTTTATATACATAATTATATACCATGAAACAAATCGATTAAAACCTTGTGATGATGACGTCACAAAGGGGGGCCCTGTCTGCTAATTTATTATGATATTTATCCAGTTCTTTTGAAAACTTAGCATATTTCATATTTATTCTTAACATATCATCAGACTATCGATTTCAATGTATAATAAACAGAACATTCATGGCCCTCGCGATGATAATATTTCTCTCTCATATACTTCGCTTGCTCGTCAGAAATATCACCAATACTCGAAGATAAAATTCGTATCTCCGTACGACTAGGCACGGAGAACAGTTAAGAACATTGTATGCAGAATCTTACCGCCTACATTCTCTGAAATTGAAAGCTTGAGAAGCTAGTTGAGTAAAAGATCTGTTGACTCTCCGAATGTCATAATTTCCTGTATTGGTTGTAGTATTTTGCTCTAATTTAAACTGTACTTGATGTTTTCATGTAGGGCATGAGTTATCTTCATGCTAAATGCATCACGGTGCCTTGTCTTCGCACAATGAATATTTACTTGGAATCCAAGGTGAAACTTTGCATCAACGAGTACACCTACTTACACCATCAAGTGAAAAGGTAAACATTACCATTATATATATATATATATGAAAGATGGCAGAGATGAACAAATAAATGATCGCCGATGAGACGATAAGAGAGAACAAGCGAAAGAATACATGAAGCGACGAAAAATACATTGAACTAACTTTTACGTGTTCTGCGCATGCCGCACAATTATTATGTCCTACATTATCTACTCAGTCAGGCTTCTAGCTTGTTGGGGGTATTCCGTTTACCTAAAAAGAATGATAAACATCATTTAACACTTATTTACTAGGACCAAGCGCCTCGGGAAACATCGACGGTCGAGGGACCACAAAACATACTGCTTTCCCGAGGTCCCAGTAAATATAGTGCTTTATTATCATACCAAGTGTCAAAGAAAAAACAAAACGTAAAGACATATTTTATTCTTCGAACATTTAATTAAATACAATTAAGGCGAAAGGAGAGTTCATTCTATAGGTCGCATTTTCACGTGGTATTTCACGTGATTTTTTCATTATTGACGGTCGACAACATATTATTGCCCTCTCAGAGCTATTGCGGGGGAAACAGCTACATTTCGTCACTTTCACGTGATACACTCTCGACCAATGACATACTAGAAAAAGGGAACTTTGGCACTTGGTATATATTAATAAAATAAACATAATAAATTATGTTTTAATAACTGTCTGGTGCTTTCTTACAGAGATGGTTATAGTAGTGTTCCACAGGGTCATCTGACGTATCTGGCACCGGAAGTTATATCAAAAGTAAACATCGACCTTTCAACTGGAAGGATTATCGACACGACAATTAGAAATCGAAAAATGGATGTTTATGCATATGGGTACATAATAATAAAATATTGGTTGTTGTGATAATCAGCGAATTTTTCTGGGAATTTTGTATAATTGAGCATCATTTGTATTTCTATACCTACCTACCTACCTACCCAAGGGCGTCAATCCTGGGGGGGACGGGGGGGATGTATCCCCCCCACTTTTTGTATGCAGTCACCCCCCCACTTTCAGACACGGATTTTCGCGCTTGTACCTACCTACCTACCTACCTACCTACCTACCTACCTACCTACCTACCTACCTACATACCTACCTACATACCTACCTACCTACCTTCCCATCTCAGGTGGTAACGATAACCTCAAACGGCAAGAGAAGCGTCTCGTTTTTAAACTTGGCACCACACATCCTCTTGGTCTTAACGAACGTTTTTCTTTTATTTAATTTCCTACAAGTTTTTTGTCATTTTAGTTTGCTTGGAACTTTTTTATTATTAGCTCATACACCGCTTTACTATCGCCTAATTCTCCTTGAATATTGGACCTGTCATTTCTCCCTCCCCCTGTCTGTTTGCTGATCGACTGTAAAAATAACAAATGATTTAACTTTTCGCATCTCATTAATTATTAGTTTGTTTATCTCCCATGCATTTGATCGGCTACTTTCTACTTGTGACACCCTTTTGGCATATATATAAGCTCTAGTAAGTTTTATTTCATCTCGTTTTACTCTGATGAAGGGCTCCTCTCGATTTCGTCACTAAAAATCTTGGCAGTTTACCACCTTTTCGCTTTGCTACCTACCTACCTACCTACCTACCTACCTAACCTATCTACCTACCTACCTACCTACCTACCTACCTACCTACCTACCTACCTACCTACCTACCTACCTACCTACCTACCTACCTACCTACCTACCTACCTACCTAGTGTAGCCAATCGTATTGCAGCATTTACATTCAACTGCTATAGTAATTTATAGTTTCTATACTATATGTATTAGATCATCTGTGAGGTCGTTAATTGTATTATTATCAACTTATCAATTGCTATTTCATTCTTAGAACCATCATGTACGAGATTCTAACAGATAAATGGCCTTTTGCAACGTACTGCCCTGAAACTGTTATTTGGATGATCGGAAAAGGACTCCCGCAGTCTCTCGCAAAAGTAAAAGGACCAGACTCTGTCAAGGTAAGCAAAAAATAAAACATGTGTGTGTGTGTTTTACCTTGTGCTATATGGTATAGCCCTATGGGTGAAAGAAAATAAATATATAATTTTTAAAAAAGTGACCAAATAATTTGGAAATTGAGAATTGAGAAAGCTATATTTTGTTCATAAAATGTTGTGTCTATTTATTTTAGGATTTGATAAAACATTGCTGGTCTCTTGATCCATCTCAACGTTCATCGTTTGTCGACATCATTCAAATTTTAAAACAAAAAAATGTAAGTGAATCGTCTACTGCCTTTTTAATATTACGAAATTAAGCACCAGACATCCGAAAGTTCACATGTTATGCTATACTTCACCGTATTGTGTCGCATTGTAGTATATTTTGTACTGTACTTCAGTTTATCATTCGATCATACCATACCCTTACCTTACCACACCTTACCTTACCTTACCTTGCCTTACCTTACCTTACCTTACCTTACCTTACCTTACCTTAGCTTAGCTTACCTTACCTTACCTTACCTTACCTTACCTTACCTTACCTTACCTTACCTTACCTTACCTTACCATACCATACCATACCATACCATACCATACCATACCATACCATACCATACCATACCGTATCATACACCATACCATACAATACCATACCATACCATACAATACCATACCATACCATACCACGCCATACTACACCATTCCACACCAAACCATACCAAACTATACAACATCATACCATACCGTATCATACCACACCATACCATACCTTACATGCCACACCATACCGTATCATACCACACCATACCATACCTTACCATGCCACGCCATACCACACCATTGCACACCAAACCAAACCAAACTATACAACATCATACCATACCGTATCATTTGCTGTTATGTACCTTTTTCTTTTCAGCTATCCACAAACTGCATTCCACGACGACACAGTATTTCTGAGCCCGAAAAAATGCACTGCATTGGAAAAACGTCGGATTTGTATCACTTGCAAAGAATTTAAATACAGGGTTTTTATTTGGAATAATTTCTTACAGCAGTCAGTTGGTATATGGTCACCAAACTCCTCACACATTCGCGACTTCCCAACTCGAGTGGAGTTTGTTTTCTTTATTGGACTGCCGTGGTGCCATTTGCTGAATGCAGGTTTCCTTGCAATGCACTGGTGTTTTTAAGAGACAAAAAGAAGTAAAAATTAAGGTAGTGAATTACCGAAATCGCGTAAAAGATTCCGAGAATCATTGAGTGTTTTTATAAAATTCAATATAACGGTAACTTCGAAGGTTGTGACCTCTTTTTCATTAATAAAAATATATTTTAAATTTTATTATTATTATTTTTATTAATGGCAAAATGTTATCAAATGGTGTGTTCTGATTGTGTTTCTATAACTGTATAAGTCAAACGAAAGATGCTAAGGGACCAGTCATTATTTATGGCCGGGGTGGGGGCCGAAGAGAAAATGGTTGGGTAACTGAAAACTCTAATACCTAAGTGGTTGGGTAAAAAAATCACTTTTCTGAAGGGTTGGGTAGCAAAATTTTCATGACTATATTTACATAAAATATTAAGAATTCATCATTTAAAATTGGAATCTCATCATTAGTTCTCTTTAGTCATCATTGCACATTAGCTTTTGTTATTGTATTCCTCTCCTTGTTTTCCTTGGATTCATGCTCTGTATAGGGAGATATAATAATATGAAAGTTACAGTAGGATCTGTCTGTATATCTATTTGGGTTTGTTATTAAAACTTGTTTCGACGATATGCCGGGAATTGGGCTTTATCTAACCTTTTTCTTCTTGGGTTGGGTAAAAGATTTTCTTTATCCATAAATGGTTGGGACGGTTGAATTTTTTATCTTAATTTGGTTAGGTAAAATATTTTTTCAGGACCAAATCTATTTCTGTTCGGCCCCCACCTCCACCATAAATAATGACCTGTCCCTAAAAAGTTTAAAAAATGTCAAATTTCTGATTCATGTATTTCTTTCATAAATGAACCTTTTAATTCGTACGTAATTAATTTTGCAACGATTTCTCAACAATGTTCACAACACGGTGGAACAACATTACGCACGCACCTACCGACAAACAATATACCCACGCTTAACGCATGACGCAACACCTACTCACATTGATTATGACACAAACAACCGATGACAAACAATATTGGCCCACGTATGACGCGACACCCACTCGCACTAATTATGACACAAACAAACGATGACGTAATGAACCACATGTATATATATAGGCAAACCTGACAAACACGTTTTACTTGACTCTGAAGATGACCGCCGCTGAGGCCGTCGAAACGTCAGTCACCAACAATAGTTTTTCTCAAGACTACAACAACCTGGACGATCAACTTCACACATCTAATGTTACTCCTAGGTTCAAGCCATTTACTTTATTACTTTATTATTGGATGAGGTTTAGCATGATACCGAGAACGATTATCAAGGCCGAGTCATGTCTTATCTGCCGAAGCCTGGGTCGGATAACAAAACCGCAAGCCCTTGTGCGAAAACCTCATGAAATAATAATAATAATAATAATAATAATAATAATAAGATAGAGTTTCAGATTGGTAAAAAAATAAGCTTTTTCGTATTTAATTCACGTTTACAAGGTAAACAATGTTTAGCTGTTATTGTAGGTGATTTAAGGTCGCAAAGCATTCTGGTAAAATGTACAGCCGTCATCTTTTTCGGTACCGTCAATTGGGTTATTATGCATTGATTTCATGTGTGATCTATAACCTTATATAGTGCTAAAATCTCGTGGTTTCTTTACTAAAATTTTCTTATTCTTATACCACCATGTTTACTTTCGGACAACCATGATATGGTAATTTATCAGAGTCGATGTCCAGCGGGGTTTCTTTTCAATGTTGACGTCACTTGACTGCAAGGAACAAAAGATAAGCACTCAAGAACGTCAAAATTGAAAAGAAATCCACCGCTGTACATCAACTTTGAGCCGTCGAGCAAACTCTAAAATGGCGGCGTCCAGAAGCATAAAATACGAGAATGAAAACGTTATTTCTCGAGTACAAGAGCAGATACCGTAAAACTATTAACATTTATAAACATTATACTCAAGGGTCCAAGGCCTTTTATTTAAAACTAATTTACGTTTTGGTACAGTTCCCTTTTAACAACCAATCAAAATCGAGAGCGAAAATGCATAATAATTCAGTTTTTTTGCGGATGAACTCCACGTATAAATCATTTCTGAAATCAATTTTATTTTGCTGAGCTTTTAAAGACGTTGTTCCAGTTGTGATGACGAAAGCAGTTAGTAAAATACAATATTTCATAAATTTATATACCTGATGTATCCGCCTGAACAGTAAAATAAATAAATACAAGCTGAATAGTTTACACTAAAACGCATGCCCTGAATTGCTAAGGAGGTATTACATTTTTGGAGGGGATGGGAATTAATCTGTAATAAATAGTCCAGTTTATAATTTTTGTTGCTGTTAATTTTATTTGGGAAAGGTATAACAAGTATGATTTTGTAAATATAATTTAAAATTTTATTGTATAATATTAATATAATATGAAGTATATGTAAATATAATTGCAAAATATTAATAGCGTGAGAACAAACAAATGTACAAAACCGTAATTTTAACATGAATATGAAACTAAACTGTGAATGACCGTGTTCACAATAGTTATACTGTTATATAGTGTAGTTGTTATGCTATCATGATACAGTACAATGTTTATGTAACATAGAAAGACTGTAAATGGAATAATGGATATCAGTTCTGTTCACTTGAAAATCGCAGTTATGTCATACCATTTTTGTAATAACTTTTCCATTTCAAGCATTATGCCAATCTCGTTCCAGGCTCTGGGAACGAGATTGGCATTATGCAGGGTTATACTAGAAATAACCCCTCGTCCGCCTTCTCTAGCTCCCTTTCTTTTCCCATCTATGGTCCCCAGGGCCCAGACCGCGCAAATTATAAAAAAATAACAAATCCCAAAAAGCCGTTTCGTCGTACGTAGATTTTGAACGTAATCTCGGCCAATATTTACTCGATTTCAATTCTGAAAACAGATTTGGAATTAGCGAGTCTAAATACATAACACACGTACCTATTATATTACGCAAACGTGTATACCCTTCGTAAAAACCTCTATGTAGTTCGTCAGATCACAAACATAGATTCCAACCATCCCGGTTTGACCGGGACTGTCCCGGTTTGACCTATGTTGTCCCGCTGTCCTGGTTTGTAGACTAACTGTCCTTTGGCGAAAATTTTCGAGGTGTTTTCATGATACATTTCGGTCAAGGGTTACTTGAAGTACAAGACTGACAAGTAGATACTATGACAGTACAGACAGTTATTTTACATCATAAAAACCTCAAAAATTGTTAATAAACGGGAAATCATTTACCACTTTTATGTAATAACGGCAGTAAAGTACAAATTTTCAGGAACAATTTTCAGAATCATTGTGATGTCCTGTCACTTTATGTTATGTCCTGGACCTGAATTGGGATGTTGGAGGAATTTGAGTTAATTTGCTCTCTTTGTCACCTTAACTGGGTCCTTCACACACAAATTTGACTGGTGGAAGGGGAAACATTAATTTACCTGTACAATGGGAATTTTAACCGCCAATTTGCACGGATAAACATTGCATGAAACCCGCGCGGGAAAACAATAGGATGGAAGGAGATTTTGAAGATGGAAAGAAGACACGCTAGTATGCACAAAGTCTGAAACTCTTGGCGCACCGCTTCTTTGAAATTCAAAGAAGCGTGGCAATTTAATATTCTAATTTTAACGTCTCCACTTTCTTGACAGCGGGAATTAAATGTCCCGGTTTTGAAGGTTCAGAGGTTGGAATGTCTTTAATCGCCAATGGCCGCCTTCGCGTTACCCAAAATCCCAAATATTGTCCGATTCAAACGAATCACCCAAAACGAGAGTTGCCATGCTCCGCTGAAATAGATAAACATATAAATAAATATATAAACCTTTCGTGAGAAATGGATCCCTGCCCCGGCGAGATTATCACCCTCCGCGCTTCGCGACCGCATGGTAAAGGTCAACGCATTCTAGAAGGGTTAGAAGGAAAATATTTTGAATTAACCCGTCAGTATCATATCTCTATCAGTTGTAAATATTATCATCGACTTTTGGGAAGGCGGTGATAGAAATGGTGTTGTCATCGCTTTGCAGCTGGAAGTTTACGGTCATATGTCATCGAGTTGTGTTGGGGGTTGGGTTCTAGAACCCTACTATTACCAATTATTGGTAATTCAAGGCCATTGCATACTTATTGGTAATTATGATATATTAGTAGAGTGTTTTATTGATTTTTCCACAACTAATAAAAGTGATAATCTCACATGTATTTATGGTCGCACATGTGACGATTATCGCTGATACAACTCTATAGTTTAAAGCATAAACCAGGGTTGGCAGATCTTCTTTAATCTTTTTTTCTTTAATCTTCTTTAATGATTAAAGAAGATTCTGATCGAGGTTAGAATTCTTCTTTAATCTTCATTAATCTTTAAAAATTATTAACATTTAAAATGTCAAACTAAAAAATATTAAAATCACGATTCATATTTTAATATTTTATACGAGTCGATACCACTACACGAAACAGCCAAAACGTCAATTCATTCATTGGTACTGCTCAATTCGGACTCTGACAGTGACGACTGCGTCGATGATAATATAATCATCTGTTAAAATTGTTGACATAATAAATTTTTTGTCGAAATTCTTCTTTAATTGTCTTTAATTGTCTTTAATTGTCTTTAATTGAATTAAAGAATAAAGAAGATTTAATTTTAAAAAAAATCTTCTTTAATCCAACCCTGGCATAAACAGAAAAATACATCGATGCAATTAGCGTTTTATGCCCGAGTGAAGAATGGGGCTAGCGACCAGTTAAATCCAATATGGCCGCACAGTTGTATCGAATGTCCTATTCTAAAATCAAGACTTCTTGTCGGGTTTTTTCCATTCCTCAGTACTCCCCAATGCCTTGTATCAAACCTTTAAACTTCTCTGGTATTTGCACGAGTCATATATCGACGAAAACCTGCGTTTTACTGCCCAAATCAACAGTTGGCTTCGTTCGTAATTGGTGAGTAGTGCGTTGTTGAGTATGATAAATAATGATAATTTATTATGTTTTATGCAAATAGACCGTATAGAATGCTGTTGCATTAGGTTATATTTACAGATAAATATGTTTTCTTTGAAATTCATTTGTCCAAACAATGTCGAGCGTCGATGTATGAGAATCACATAATAAATTACCGGAAAACAAGAATAAGCACGTGTTAAAATTATCATGCTAAAATGAATTTTCTAGCTTGGAATAGTTGTCCTTGTGGACTGGTAGATTTTCGTGGTAGAATTGCGAAAGAGAAGAAACTTTTTCTCTTAATCCAATATTGCATATGATATTTGATCGGGGGTGTGAGCATTAAATTTGCCAACAAATGGGCATGTTCATTGGTTGTAGTCATTGAAAAGTAACCCACAATGTTCTTGATCATTAATTAAGGATTACAATGTAGCTACTGGGATTATAAACACAGCCCAGGGGCGGAGTGGCCCACTGGGAGATTTTCCGCTGGGCCCCCGAAAATCTGGTGATTGTGAGCCCCAAACAGACTTTAAGGCCTGATACTCAGGTTACAAACAGACCCCAAACAATGACACACCTGCTGTGAGCAGTGGGCCCCTATTGAATAGTTTCCCGGGTCCTATTTTTCAGCCACATTGCCCCTGACATAGCCTGGCATGCATTAAAAATCTAAAGAAACATATAATATAATAGAACTATCAACAATTATTGGAACTAGGAAAAAAAAGACATTGGATAGTGCAAAAAAAGGCTCTTACTTTGTGTACCGGACACAGAATTTTAGCACTGTATAGAACTGCCTCGTTCTTTAAATAATCCTGTTTATTTTATCTAGGATGGGTTTATTTCATGAATTGGACAATTCCAGGACAAAAATAAACGGGATTTTTTAAAGAACGAGGCAGTTCTATACAGTGCTAAATTTCTGTGTCCCGTACATGAAGTAAGAGCCAAAAAAGCAAGAATATTGATCAGGGTGCAAATTAACGTTTCAAAAGTGCACCGCGATAATAGTTTTTCGAAAAATCGCACCCCCCGCCGATATTTTTACGACAGGTCTGCGAAGTTTTAATTACAATCTTACGATTAATCATTAATCATTCGCAGTTCAGTGAAGTAGATTAATTAATCAATAATTAATTTATTAATCAATAATTAATAATTAATCATTCGCAGTTCAGTGAAGTAGAGTCTATCAACAGTAGTCTTGTATTTAAATTAGTACAAATAACCGCATGCATGAACTGCACATTTCTTACACGTATAAATAGTACCACACCAATATGGGAGTAGTGAACATTATAAATATACGTAATACAAAGTATTTAAAATGGATTAACGTCAATTCAAAGGTAAGAATTAAAAAGTTATTTGCTAGGTTTCATCGTCAGATTCCAGATCATCATTTTCCAAATGTATTTATAACATAGTTTGGACGAGGTTGTTTTTCGTGTTTTTGATAGCTATGGCTGGAACAATTCAGCCGTCGAACTTTGGCATTAAACCATAATTAGATCGCTGCATCTGGGCAGAAATCATCGATTGATGAACCACGAATTTCTTCGCTGACTAGTGCTGAATATTCGCTCAAGCTTTGCGTTGGAAAAAGGAGTTATGAGCAATAACTCAATGACATGCATATGACATGCAAGACATTCGCGCACTCATCCTGAAGTTCGCTTGAAGTAAACACTCCAGACCATACATCTAGATATTTGCTGTTACCGTATGATCGAGCAAATGACAAAGTCGATTCTACAGTTTATCCCATTCTGCAGAAATCACACAAATTCCTCTCCAACAATGGCATAAAATGCTCGACCAGTTCAGTCACGTTTCACTCAGAAAATATAGGAATATAGGAAGGCAAGGGGTGTTTAATTAACAAAAAAACTTGCATCGCGATTTTTCTAGTTTTTAAACTTTTTTGCGATCGCTGTTGATTCAGGTAGAAAATGGATATTGAATTTGATAACCATAGTTCTTCACTCCTTAGTTCTTCTGCTATGAATTTCCTGATTTTGAATAGTAATTTGCTGGTTTGAGCTTCATTTGCTAATTGGTGGTTTTGTTGTCACACCTCCCATATTCCCCATTGTGTCTGCCCTGGATACAAGTGAGTGGGAAAATGTATACCAATTAAATGTGCAAAAAAGGACCCCCTAGGGATAGATGAACCTGAGAGATTGCACAGTACTGCACTATTAGAAGTCATGTTTTTTTTAAATCAAAGGTTTTTTAATGGACAAATTTTAATGTCTGGATATCCCCAAGTCAATATTGCTTTGTGTTACCTTTGAAGATATTGCACCAGCATACTATTTTATTAGTATATCCAGGTTTCTAGTAGAATACTAGCCTAGCCTGCGTGCAGTCACGACAGGCGCGTAGCGGGTGGTGTACAAAACTGCATGCAGGCTGGTGCTAGCCCTACAGTAATTACAAATCTTTGTAAATAAAAAAATAACTCAGAGTCAACTCAAGAATTTAGTTTGTGTATCTGTACTTCTAGATTAACTTAACAAAGAGCTTATTTTTAGCACACAAGATACAAGTGTTCTGCCCCGAACATTGTTCAAGAGTTTCAGGAAAAATCATTCAAAGAATGATGCAAGGTAGATCGTATGATGTTGACCACATTTTTATTAGAAATACAAAAATATGTGAGCAATGTGTTTGCAGCCTAGAGTATTATTTGAAGAAAGGGATATGATGCACTGCAGGTGCTACTGATATTTTTCAATGTGGGAACATAAAAAATATGAGAAACATTGTATAATTACTTAAAATTATAATTTCCATTTAGTGCATCTAGTGCTGGTTCTTCTGGGGAAGGTGATGATGACAGTAATGGTGGAGATGGTGATGATGACCCCGAAGTTATCATTGAAGATAAGGTTGGAAACATAGGTGCTGATACTACACACAGTGCACTGGCTCCTGTCATGGTCCCTGAAGTATTCCCAAGGGTACCTCTGCTTTGTGTTCACAGAAATCCAGTCTTTCCAAGATTTGTCAAAATGTTAGAGGTAAGATCAATTTGATGATGACTTTGAAATAAAGTTGAATAAAGTTCTTTTGCATCTTGTTGTTTATTAAAATCTTGGTTTCTTAGGATGGCAGTATGCCATCTGTCAGCTTTAGTATAATAATACATAGCCTGATAATATTATAACTATATGTACTGTATTAAAGTTGTAATTAAATTTACTGTAAGTAAAATAATAAAATGATGTATTTATTATGCAATCTATTACCAGCTGAGTCAGCTGGTAATGGATTGTTTAATAAATACATCATTTTATTATTTGACTTACAGTAAATTAATTACAACTTTAATACAGTACATAGTTATAATATTATCAGGCTATATATTATACTAAATGATATTTTTGTTTATATGCAACTAGACCTTTCATTAATGTTTCATAATTTTTTCTTCCTTACATCAAGATTTCAGATAGAAAAATTTCCTACTAGGTTTATCTATTAAACCCTTGGTGCCAGAGTTTCTTCCGTGCTCGATTAGGCGGGCGGGAGAGGTGGATAGAGGCGGGTGGGAGGGATCGCACTCGCCTTATTCCCACCCACCTCTCCATCCTGCCTGCCTCTCCATCCCGCCTGCCTTGCCCGCCTCACCCTCCCGCCTGCCTTTCCCGCCTGCCTATTCGAGCACGGAAGAAACTCTGGCACCCAGGGTATACATTACCCAACTTTGGAGTTCAGTAGGTCACTTGATTATCATTTGTCTGAAATACAGAAATAAAGTTACCTACAGTAATTTGACATTTTTTGAATTTGCCAGTTTTATATTTGACTTTTGATAATGCTGATTTTTGCTAGGAAAATTTTGATTGAGAAATATTATAATTACAGTGGAATATTTCTGCTACAAATTGGAAAAAAAGAAGAAATTGGCAATTTCATACAGCTGTAATGCAAACAAAGTGCCTTCTCTAGAAATGTTAGATCCAAACACTTTCTACAATACACCAACCTTTCAGAGTGACTTTGATTTGTCAAGCCTTGCTTTCCATTTTGTTGGTACCCTGGTACTCAATTGTTAGTCAGCATCTTTTCTTGATCTTCCATAAGCTTTGATATCTACTTGAATATAGATCAGTGACAAGGGTATCATGGATTTAGTCAGAAGGAAATGCAAAATGAACCAGCCTTATGCAGGGACATTTTTAAAAAGAGATGACAGGTACTGATATTTTAAAGTGGTTGCTATTAATTAATGTATGAAAATTTTGTTATTTAGCTTTCATTGGTATTTTGACATCATTAAATGTACATTCTTTGTTTTATCTTTTCTAGTGATGAGGCTGAAACTGTGAAAAACCTTGATGAGATTTACAAAGTTGGTACCTTTGTTCAGATAACAGAGCTTCATGATACTGGTGATAGGATGAGAATGATAATACTGGGTCACAGAAGGTATACAGATAATGTTATTTGGCATGGTAGAGGCCTGCATGTTAGATACTCTACTATATTGTACTGCACTGTAACCTATTTCATGCTTGGATTTGCTGTTGAAAAACGTTTTGTGCAAAACATAATTTGTTCAGTACGTCCCTTGTTTCTCCCCCTGTTTTTCCACTATCTCACTTAGAGAACTCTCTTTTTCATTCCCTGAGTATATACATGTACCTTCCCAAAAAGGTGTCCCTCTTTTTTCATCTCATCCTTTCCTTCCTCCCTTCCCTCCCCTTCCTCCCTCCCCCCTCCCTTCCCTTCCTTGCTTGCTTGCTTCCTTCCTTGCTTGCTTGCTTGCTTCCTTCCTTCCTTCCTTCCTTCCTTCCTTCCTTCCTTCCTTCCTTCCTTCCTTCCTTGCTTCCTTGCTTCCTTGCTTCCTTGCTTCCTTGCTTCCTTGCTTCCTTGCTTCCTTGCTTCCTTGCTTCCTTGCTTCCTTGCTTCCTTGCTTCCTTGCTTCCTTGCTTCCTTGCTTCCTTGCTTCCTTGCTTCCTTGCTTCCTTGCTTCCTTGCTTCCTTGCTTCCTTGCTTCCTTGCTTCCTTGCTTCCTTGCTTCCTTGCTTCCTTGCTTCCTTGCTTCCTTGCTTCCTTGCTTCCTTGCTTCCTTGCTTCCTTGCTTCCTTGCTTCCTTGCTTCCTTGCTTCCTTGCTTCCTTGCTTCCTTGCTTCCTTGCTTCCTTGCTTCCTTGCTTCCTTGCTTCCTTGCTTCCTTGCTTCCTTGCTTCCTTGCTTCCTTGCTTCCTTGCTTCCTTGCTTCCTTGCTTCCTTGCTTCCTTGCTTCCTTGCTTCCTTTCTTCCTTGCTTCCTTGCTTCCTTGCTTCCTTGCTTCCTTGCTTCCTTGCTTCCTTGCTTCCTTGCGTCCTTGCGTCCTTGCGTTCTTGCTTCCTTGCTTCCTTGCTTCCTTGCTTCCTTGCTACCTTGCTTCCTTCCTTGCTTCCTTGCTTCCTTGCTTCCTTGCTTCCTTGAACTCATATATAAACCTTTCATGCAGGATAGCCATAACTGATGTTATCTCAGAGGATGAGGTGTCAGAGGTAGAGGCGAAGAGTGAAGTTGGGAAACAAACAGAAAGTTTGGAGGAGAACCAAACTCCAGAAAGTGACAATAAACATTCAAATATTCAGATGGTCCAAGTTGAAAACGTGTTTCATGAACCCTTCAAACTCACACAGGAAGTCAAGGTATATTTTTTAAAGAAATGTTTCATATTTTGTCAGAATGAAGTAAAACCTATGTTTTCCGAAAAGTAGAAAAGGCAAAACAAAACCACTAGTTACTGTGTATCAGAAACAGAATCAGTGATAGTAAGCAAAGTTTCAGGAGCTATTGAAAGATGTTTGCTGATGCGGGGGGGGGGGGGGGGGGTTGCTATCAAAATTTGAAGGTTTAACACAATCAAGATCAGCTAGGAGGGGCTAAGCTTCTCCAGTAGGGTTGCTGTATCCCCTGCCTCTCTTCTAGTGTCGCACAACTGCTAGCTGTTTAGGGTGTGACATGCTTTGTTGAAGGTGCAAATAATAACTTTAACAGGCTGTACACATTGGCGACTGCATTAAAATAAAGCAATTTCCCCCCAGGCTGTTGCTGCTGAAGTTATCAAGACCATACGCGAAATTATCGCACTAAATCAGCTGTACAAGGAATCGTTGGCTCAACTCATCGAGGCTGGTAAAAAGGTGGTGGATAACCCAACTCATCTGGCTGACTTTGGTAATTTTTTTATTAAACTACACGCATTGCAAGTTGTGAATAGACGTGAGCAATGTTATGCTCGCTTGCCAAACTAGCCACAAAGGCACAAAATCGGTTGTGAAAATTCTAATCACCAATCCGCGGTACCATCATTCTTTTCGATGACTTTTTCATAGCAGAAATCAAAATTTACAGTTTTCCGTTGGTTCGTATATACTATAAAACCTAACAGAGAAGTAAACTATACAATCTCAGAATTCCGTTTGCGTAGTGAAAACATGAATGTTCAGACATCGTTTGACGCTACTCTGGCTTTAAAAAATTTTTTTGAACGTAACTTTAAAAGTTCCATGACCCAACGTTTCGACACAGGGTCTTCATCAGAGGTGATCGTTGTAAAGTTAGGATCCTATTTATACCCTCATAGAAGTTAGAACCAATGATGACGTTATCTATTAACAAGATGCAAATAAGCTTCTGGTAATAAAGCATCATCATCGCGATTCAATGGGGCGTGGGCGCTAATGATATGCCAGCTGCCAAGCCTCCAGACAAACTCCAGACACGTCTCTGATGGTACCGCGGATTAGTGGTAATAATTTTGGAATTTTCCCACGCAATCTCATGGTAGGTTACGCACGCATGCTCCGACAAAGCAGAATTTTCCTTTTTTGAAAAGAAAACAGCCTTTTGGTAATC
This sequence comes from Chrysogorgia sp. JL179-B06, assembly GCA_035772405.1. NCBI lineage: Eukaryota > Metazoa > Cnidaria > Anthozoa > Scleralcyonacea > Chrysogorgiidae > Chrysogorgia > Chrysogorgia sp. JL179-B06. The sequence goes on from JAYKKM010000348.1 coordinate 858,622, forward strand.
CCTTGAATATATGAAACAACTGCAAAACCAGTAACTTAAAGTTACGTTCAAAAAACGTTTTAAAGCCAGAGTGGCGTCAAACTATGTCTGATTTATCACGTGGTTGCGTTGGGAAATTATTTGATGATTGTTCAATCAAAATTCGCGATCATTGTTGCTCGATGTCAGTGGCAGGTGAATTGGCCTTTTCCTAAAAGAGTCAAGGAGTGGGTACAAGGTTGGTGCGCAAGTGTTCTTGGGATCATTTGGCTGGACAAACGTCACACATGAAAGCACAAACACATTATGAATGTCCTCCAAACAATGTCATGTACACTTGCGCGCGCCAACCTTGTACCTAGTCCTCTACTCTTTTACGAAAAGGCCAATAACATTGATACGGTCTCATTTTCAAACGTTTCATTTTAACATTATTATATGGTACATGATACAAATGAAATGTCATCAGCTTGTCAGTGTAATCAACTCACTTCAGTACTTAAAGTTTGGTTTTAATTTTGTTTCAACTTGTGCCCCGTCTCTATTCAGGTGCGGCTTTAACAAGTGCCGAGTCTGAACTACTGCAAGAAATTCTCGAGGAAACTGAAATTCCAGTGAGACTTCGGAAAACGTTGGAACTGCTGAAGAAAGAACATGCTATGTGTATGCTCCAACAGAAAATTGGGAAAGAGGTACATTGAAGTTCAGAAGATTCCGTTACCAGTTTGGTACCTTCAGTCGTTATTGACGTTAGAGAGATTTAGATTCAGGACTTCAACGCAATGACGGCGTCAAAATGACGTGTGCTGTCGCATCCCGAGGCCCGCGCCTGAGTGGCCGGGGGTCTGTTCTTTTCAGGCTATAGCATTGACGTCCTGGTTTTAAATTGTAAACTGATTATATACTCAACCAGTAATTTAGATCTACATTTTCAGAGTCTTATCTTGTCAATTTTCTTATATGACATTGAAGTCTGGGGTAGTGCCATTTATGATAAATATTTAAGTAGGATTGATAAATTATTTGCTCGATCTTTTAAGTCTTGTTACTGCTCTAGGCAATATAATATCACTGAGATTTTACAGAATAGGGACATGAAGATGTGGCAAAAAGTAATTACTATGGACACGGCTCTTAGCGATCTCCTTCCTCCTTGTAGAACTAGACAACTGAGAAATAAGGCACATAATTATATATTACCTTGGGTACAAACTAGCCGCTTTAAGTCCGTCTATATTAATAGATGTCTTTTTAACAAATTGTAATTATCGACTTAGTTCTTAACTAGCACCAACACTAGCACCAACACTAGAACCAACACTAGCACCAACACTAGCACCAACACTAGCACCAACACTAGCACCAACACTAGCACCAACACTAGCACCAACACTAGCACCAACACTAGCACCAACACTAGCACCAACACTAGCACCAACACTAGCACCAACACTAGCACCAACACTAGCACCAACACTAGCACCAACACTAGCGCCAACACTAACAATAGCACCAACATGTACCAGAACCAGCACCAACTCCAAAAGTTACACCAACACCAAAACCAGCACCAACACTAGCACCAACACCAAAACGGGCACCAACACCTGCGCCAACAATAGCACCAGCAGCAACACTTGCACCAACACTTGCACCAACACTAGAAGCAACACTAGCACCAATACTAGCACCAACACTAGCACCAACACTAGCACCAACACTAGCATCAACACCAACACTAGCACCAACACTAGCACCAACACTAGCACCAACACTAGCACCAACACTAGCACCAACACTAGCACCAACACTAGCATCAACACCAACACTAGCACCAACACTAGCACCAACACTAGCATCAACACCAACACTAGCACCAACACTAGCATCAACACCAACACTAGCACCAACACTAGCACCAACACTAGCACCAACACTTGCACCAACACTAGCACCAACACTAGCACCAACACTTGCACCAACACTAGCACCAACACTAGCATCAACACCAACACTAGCACCAACACTAGCATCAACACCAACACTAGCACCAACACTAGCACCAACACTAGCACCAACACTTGCACCAACACTAGCACCAACACTTGCACCAACACTAGCACCAATACTAGCACCAACACTAGCACCAACACTAGCACCAACACTAGCACCAACACTAGCACCAACACTAGCACCAACACTAGCACCAACGCTTGCACCAACACTAGCATCAACACTAACACCAACACTAGCACCAACACTAGCACCAACACTAGCCCCAACACTAGCACCAACACTAGCACCAACACTAGCCCCAACACTAGCACCAACACTAGCACCAACACTAGAACCAACACTAGAACCAACACCAACACTTGCACCAACACTAGCACTAACACTAGCACCAATACTAGCACCAACACTAGCACCAACACCAACACTTGCACCAACACTAGCACTAACACTAGCACCAATACTAGCACCAACACTAGCATCAACACCAACACTAGCACCAACACTAGCACCAACACTAGCACCAACACTAGCACCAACACTAGCACCAACACTAGAACCAACACTAGCACCAACACTAGCACCAATACTAGCACCAACACTAGCACCAACACTAGCACCAACACCTGCACCAACACCTGCACCAACACTTGCACCAACACTAGCACCAACACTAGCACCAACACTAGCGCCAACACTAACAATAGCACCAACATGTACCAGAACCAGCACCAACTCCAAAAGTTGCACCAAAACCAGCACCAACACTAGCACCAACACCAAAACGGGCACCAACACCTGCGCCAACAATAGCACCAACACCAACACTTGCACCAACACCAGAACCAACACCGTCACCAGTTTTGAAACAACGCATAATAACAGGTTTTCTTTCCTTATGTTTCTTCGTGTTTGCTGAAATAGGTCGAAGAAAGGGTGAACAAGATGCAGAGAAAATATTTACTGACCGAGCAGCTAAAGGTGATCAAAAGAGAACTGGGGTTAGAAAAAGATGACAAGGACGCCGTGGCCGAGAAGTTCCGAGAAAAACTGAAAGATCGCGAAATTCCCGCTCACGTTCAAGAAGTGATCGACGAAGAACTAAGCAAATTAGGGTTTTTGGAGGCCAACGCCTCTGAGTTTAAGTATGTTGTTTTTCACTGAATGTTTTATGAACAACTTTAAAGGAATTAATCCCTTGGAGTCTACTTAATAATTATACAACGAGCCTGAGTTTTCTATGAGTTAACGAGGGCGGACATTCTGACGAAGGGCCTTCGCTCGAAACGTTACACCTCCCACACTATTTCGGCAGTACACCAAGATTTTCGTGTTTACGATTTCTAAGAACATATTTGATGTTCCCAACTAATTTCCAACGCTTGTTTTTTTTAAATTTGCCTTCGATAGTGTCTCGCGAAATTACTTGGACTGGCTGACTAGCCTTCCTTGGGGAATATTTAGCGAGGAGAATTTTGATTTGAAGAAGGCCAAAGAAATATTAGACGAAGATCATTATGGAATGACAGATATTAAGGAAAGGATACTGGTGAGACAATATTGAAAATCACTTTGACATGATTAACTCTGACAATGCTTGGCTTTAGAGAACATGGAAATGTGGGATTCGAATCTACGGTGACACCTCGATCTCATGACAGGTGCTGTAACCACTGAGCTACCGGGCAACTGTAGCGGATAAGGCAATCAATACTGGCGAGTAACAGAAGCAATTCTCAGTCAGAGAAGTCCAGGAGAAAATTTGGGGATTATTAAAGCGATCTACTGTCAAAAATAAATTACTTTTAAATAAGAGGTTAATAGTTTTACGGTATCTTCTCTTGTACTCAAGAAATAACGTTTTCATTCTCGTATTTTATGCTTCTGGATGCCGCCATTTTAGAGTTTGCTCGACGACTCAAACTCGATGTACAGGAGTGCTTGTCCTTTCACTATAGTTCACCTTAAATTGTCTATCTCACGTTTGTGGATTTTACATATCCGTAATATGTGGGTCTTCCTGAGCAAAATCATAATATATCTTGTCAGCCGAAAATCTCATCTTCATGGAGTTTTTCGCTGTCAAAGTTATTGGATGTGATGTCACAAGAGGCATTCCAAACCAGTTATCGTTTGTTACTTACATCACATCCAATAACTTTAACAGCAAAAAAGTCGATGAAGATGACATTTTCGTCTGACAAGATATATTATGATTTTGCTCAGGAAGACCCAAATATTACGAATATGTAAAATCCCTAAACGTGAGATAGATCCTTGAGTTAATTCTTCTTCTCCGCTATAGATCCTTCTACGCTATAGCTCTTTCTCCGCTATAGCTCCTTCTCTGCTATAGCTCCTTCTCCGCTATAGCTCCTTCTCCGCTATAGCTCTTTCTCCGCTATAGCTCCTTCTCCGCTATAGCTCCTTCTCCGCTATAGCTCCTTCTCCGCTATAGCTCCTTCTCCGCTATAGCTCTTTCTCCGCTATAGCTCCTTCTCTGCTATAGCTCCTTCTCCGCTATAGCTCCTTCTCCGCTATAGCTCCTTCTCCGCTATAGCTCCTTCTCCGCTATAGCTCCTTCTCCGCTATAGCTCCTTCTCCGCTATAGCTCCTTCTCCGCTATAGCTCCTTCTCCGCTATAGCTCGTGGTTAGAGCGCCTGCCATGAGTTCATTGTGTCGTACAGTAGGTTCAAATACTTCTCGGGAAATTTGACTTTTACTACATTTGTTCTGTTATCCAAAGCCAGGCCTGTCAGAGTTAAGATTTCCGTATACCTTCAGAGACAAAATTAAAAAATATGTTTTTCGACAGCAATAATTGGATTATTAAAAAATAAAAATCGGCTATTTGAGTTTAAACTCGTCAAAGCCGATCATGACGTCAAGAAACTCACCGATTTATTAGAATTGAAAATTATTCGAATTTTCTTGTAGGAAATTTAAGCTTGAATTTGATATTAGGGGTAAAAATACCTCATGCTATATAATGCGGACGACCTACATTCTTTAGACTGGACACACCCTTGAAGGTATACGGTAACCTTAACTTCTCTCATGCCAATATGTATTGTTAATTTTTAAAATCGCATAGGAGCAAACATAAACAGATTAACGAACAAAACGCTGAGTCTGTTAAACCTTTTTATTCCAGGAATTTATTGCTGTGAGCCAATTGAATGGCTCAATTCAAGGAAAAATATTGTGTTTTACTGGACCACCAGGTGAGAGAAAAAATATGTATATTATTACATGCAGGTGAGGATAAGACATGGATTTTAAGTTCGAGCGGCAAAAAACAATATCTCACGAGTGATCACAGCGAAGGATCGAGATATATTTCTTAGGATAGTGTTGAATAATTTATTTAACCCCTGTAACCTAAGGAGTGGTTACCCACTCACACGAGGTTGTGTAAAATGCAAAACTCACGAGAGTAGAAAATTCATATATTTGAGTTCCGTGAAATGTTATATATTTATTATGTAGACAATATGTTGATAAACTAATGCCAAAACCATAGCTCCTCGACCATAAACTGAGAAATACCTTTTCTATATAAGAGTTCCGAAAAATACTGATTTCAGCGTTCAATCTTCTCTTTTTCTTTCTATAAAGGCGTTGGAAAGACCAGTGTTGCCAAATCAATTGCCAGAGCGCTCCAACGAGAGGTGAGAGCCGCGTTAACTCTTGTTAGATATGTGAATGTTGTATATATCTTCGAATTTGAATATAAAAGCAACTATAAAGATTGAGTCGCATTTTCTCAACTGGTCCCGGTTAGGTCTTAAAAATAAGGGAATAACATGACTTTTGGAGTGCATATTGTTTATTTGTCGCCCGCGTAGTAACATTTTCGCCAGAGCGGAGCGAAGGTGGCTTGGGTGGTCTTGTGGTCAGGGCCACTGCCTCCCACCTCTGAGGTCAAGTGTTCGAATCCTGTGTTCGGACATTTGATCGCACGTGGAAAGAGTTGGTCAACACTCTGCCGAACGTCGTGGGTTTTCTCCGGTTTCTCCGGTTTCCTCCCACAGGGAAGTTGACAGGGCGGGTTAGGATAAATAGTTAGGAAAACTAATGATGATAAAAACTGTAAAAATAAATAGCTAAGGTTAATTGATTGGGGGTACTGGGTACTAGGTACTGAATGTCATTTGATCATATACACATGCTAATTTGCGCTATATAAATAGTAAACATTATAATGTTACTACAAGGCCACAAATAAACAATATGACCTGACAAAAGTCGTGTTATCATTATCACCAATATACAAGAACAAATAATTATGAAAAGCACTATTAATTTGGTTAATGATGCAAGTTACAGTCCGACTAGTTCGTTATCAGCCCGCTACTTTGAGTGTTTTCAAGAGGGCGGTTTGACGTTTTGCCTTGTATATCGGTGATAATATAACTTTCAACATTCGAGAATATTCCTCAACCATTATACAGGGTCGTTTGCGCAGGCGATTTTTCTCTTTTTAACACATGCAATCGAATAGATTGTCTTACAAATGTATTGAACTATGACGTTCAATACTTTAGTGAGTCATCCACTATATCGCATACGTCAGGGTAAGAAAAATCGCAGCAAAAATCGTCTGTGTAAACGAGCCTTAACATCAGTAGATGATGTTTCTTCGTTGAAATTCAATAGTTTAAAATAGTTGTACATATCACATGGTGTAACCGAAATTAACTAGAGATTGACCAGGCAGGAAGCGCAAATTTGTTAAAAATATTAAAGTGGCACTACGATGAAAATTCACCCCCGTTTTTTAGATTTTCTTTAGCATAGAATAGCATTTCAGGGTCGAAAAATTATGAAAAAGGTCTATAAGCAGGAAACAGTACATCATTGTAAGCTTCGCTCTCCATCTGAGCCCTCGGTGGCTCAATGGTTAGAGCGTCTCACAGGCAATCAGAAGGTTACAAGTTCGATTCCTGTCCGGGACTCAGAATCATTTTTCTGATGATATGAGCTTGACGATCGCCCATGTATCGTCTGTCTACTCCAAACTCTCCCATATTCAATACAACAGTGTAATATATTAACACAATGTTGGGTTAGGTTACAAGATAAATTGAATTCTCGATAAATATGTTTTCGTTATTCGGAGTTACCGTTATTGTGTATATACCGTAAAACTATTAAAGTGGCACTACGATGATTATTCACCCCCGTTTTTTAGATTTTCTTTAGCATAGAATAGTATTTCAGGGTCGAAAGTTATCATCGATGTAAAAAAAATAAAAAATGGTATTTTGAAGTAAGTATTTTGAGCTCTGAGATCACTATTATTTAGGCCACCATTACTATTTAGGCCACCATTACTAAGAACGTATTCCAAGTGAGCCCACAATTTTAAAAGGTAATATTGTTTGTGACGTCAGATTCTCAATGCTACGCCTGAATTTCAGTCGAGGTTACTTGTTTTCTTGTTTTCTTTGAGAAGTAGATGAAATGTTCAGCCTTTCAGACGAAGAATTTGAAAAAACGACCTTGATCACTATGGATTTACTTGAAGAATTAGCCATGTGGAGTCTTTGCGTTGAGAATCTGACGTCACTTCCTTACACTGGTCAGGAACATGATCGATTAATGGCGGACGCAACAACTCCAGATTCGGAGTCAGAAAAATAATACTTGCCATCGTCGAATCGCAAAACGGTTTCGACCGAGTAATATTTAGCAGCTCTGCTTTATAAATACGTAAAAATATCGATAGGTAAAAATTTGATCATAGTACCACTTTAAAGCCTTGCATAACATACGAAGATAAGGCATAAGTATTAAAAAGATCGAACGTCTCTTTGTCTACACACATCTTCTTCAGAGATTATATTTACAAAGTGCCTAAACGTTAGATTTTATTAAAAGTTTATTATGCCTTTTGGCTTCGTGTGCTATGCTGGGCTTTATTATGTTTAACAGTAGTGATCAGCATGTATCTTCTCCTAATAATATCAATGGTTAACCAACTATACAGGTAATGAGAATGAAGGAAATGATCACCAAAGGTAAACTCAGACCTGTTTTAATTTTAAAACAACTTCTCCCGACTAGTACTATAAGAAATGCTTGGAGACAAATAATAATTAATAATAATAATAATAATTTACATTCACAGCAATAAGATACAGTAAAACTACTTAAAAATTAATTACGTTTAAAAGCTATTTTAAAAAGATGAGTCTTAAGCTTGGATTTACAAGTGTAAATAGTGTCACAGGATTTAATGTCAATTGGCAAATTGTTCCAAAACAGCAAAAGCTCTGGAACCATAGGACTTGAGATTGTAGTTAAGCCTGTTCAAGTTTAGGGCAAACGACGAACGAAGAGATCTAGTTGGAGAGTAGTAAATAACCAGGTCTTTGATGTAAATAGGAGATTGATCATGTAAGGCCTTAAAGGTCAGGAGAAGAATCTTGAGTTTAACACGCTCAGCAGTGTAGATTAATCAGAATTGGTGTTATGTGATTATATTTGCGAGAACATGTAATCAGACGAGCGCTGCGTTCTGCACAGATTGAAGCTTTTTTAGGACATATTTAGGAATATTATACAAAAGAGAGTTACAATAGTCAAGTTTGGAAGATACAAATTCATGAACAAGGGTTTCCGTAGTCTTAACAGATAAGAATTTCCGTATACGAGCAATATTCCGTAAGTGGTAAAAAGCAGCTTTGCAAACAGATTTCACATGAGGCACCATTGACATAGTATCATCAAAAACCACTCCAATGTTTCTAACAGATTGAGATGGCTGAATAAGATCAGATCCAAAATGAAGCGATGGAAGAGATTGCTGTGGAATGTGTTTAGAAGAAAGAAAAAGAAGTTCAGTTTAATTTAAGTCTATTCAAGGTCATCCATGTATCAATATCGGTTAGGCATTTCTCAATATTAGCCATAGTACAACTCAAGTCCAGATTGTCGTTACTCGAAAAGGAAACATATAACTGTGTGTCGTCAGCATATAAGTGAAATAAGGAGAATTTGTATGTTGATATATACTGGAGAGTAAAAGGTAATTAATAAGAACCACACCAAGCTTCAAATATTTAATAAAAGAGTTTTCTTACGTTTCTTAGTTCATTCATGCGTCGTTTATCTTTGATATACCGCGCGGTTAATATATCGGTTAGTTAGTTACCTTGCATATTAAATGACCTACTAAATTGCTCTAAAACTACATGTAGAAGAGTAACGTTTTGCTAAATAACGACGATTATCATCTATGCGTTAATATACACAATGTTGTAGTGAATGTGGGAGAGCTCGGAGTAGACAGACGATACATGGACGATCGTCAAGCTCATAACCTCAGAAAAATGATTCTGAGTCCCGTACATAGACTCATAGTGTATATTAACCCGCATCCAAGCATTATCGATATATAGTGACTGCCGCATAGGCAGTATATACATCTATCGAACCAGTACATCATTGTAACCTTCGCTCTCCATCTGAGTCTCGTTAGCTCAATGGTTAGAGCGTCTCACCGGCAATCAGAAGGTTACACGTTCGATTCCTGTACGGGACTCATGCAGAATAATTTTTCTGAGGATATGAGCTTAACGATCGTCCCCACGTATCGTCGATTATTATCTATATCATGAATAAACTAAGTAAAAGTAGAAAAAGTAGGTTTCGGGCCTCGGTAAATAACCAGCGTAGTTACCTCGGTTTCGGTAACTGATCTATATTTATTTAAACCCCACGCACACGCGATGTTAATTTTTCTCACGCGTTTCTCATATACTCGCGCGTATGTGATTTTTTCTATTTTTGTCTATAATTCCCTTGCGTTTTCTCTTAGTATTACAGGTTTAGTGTTGGTGGAATGACGGACGTCGCTGAGATAAAAGGTCATAGGTTAGTTGAGAGCATTGTGGTCAGCGGACGTTTCATATAAGAATCCCGATAACCTTTCATGTTACTCCATCACCAATATAAACATCACCGGATAACATCAAGGGAATCGAGGTGGGAGGGTTAGGAAGACACTTAAGGCGGGGGGGGGGGGGGGGGGGGGGGGGTTAGGGTTAGGATCTAAGTTGTTTTGGGGTTAGCGGTTATTTCATGACGATTATATACCTCGATTCATTTGGTGATGGAGTAACCAGAAAAATCCCGAATTCAAAACATAGCCCTAATCCTAACCCTAATACTAACTCTTACAAGAATGCTTTATTTTAGAAATAACAGCTGATTTTAATTTCGAATTTTACTGCGCTGTTCTACAGCTGAGCAACCGCGCCTGCAACGGGGAACAATGTGCTTGAGCTACCGCGCCTGCAACGGGGAACAATGTGCTCACTGCTCATTTAATCCATTTGAAGTGCACGAAGTATTTGAAAACTAGAAATACATTCCGCAATAACCCCTCGCCCCATCCATGGTCCCCAGTCCTGACCGCGTCTGTTGATAACAAATCCCAAGGCGGTTTGTCGTAGATTTTGAACGTTATCTCGGACAATATTTACTCGATTTCAATTATGAAAACAGTTTTGGAATTACCGAGTCTAAATACATAACATACATCTTGTCTATTATATTACGAGAACGTGCATAAATTATTCGGCAATGAGCCAGCCGCCTCGTCGTATATTATTTTGAACGTTATCTCGGCCAATATTTACTCGATTTCAATTCTGAAAACACTTGGAATTACCGAGTCTAAATACATAACATACATGTCTATTATATTACGAGAACGTACATAAATTATTCGGCAAGGAGCCAGCCGCCTCGTCGTATATTATTTTGAACGTTATCTCGATCAATATTTAACCGTTTTCAATTGTGAGAACAGATTTGGAATTAGCGAGTCTAAATACATAACACACACTTATTATATTACGTAAACGTGTGTACCCTTCGTAAAAACCTCTTTATGTAGTTCGTCAGATCACCACTCCTCAATGGTCGCCCGCCCAAATATTGTCCGATTCAAACGGATCACTCAAAACGACTTTTCACTTCCTTATAAGTAGTTGGTACTCTCAAATAAATAAATATATATATATATATATACAAACCTTTAGTGAGAAATGGATCCCTGCCGCGGCGAGATTATCACCCTCGCTTGTGAGGGGTTACAACATTTTAAAATTGACATTAGGTTTCGCACATGAAAAGTTCAACGTTTTAAACGGGCCTTATCCGCCTTAATATTTTGATAAATTTTCATTCTACCCGCAGGATGATTCAGTGTTCAGAGCATTTCGAGCAAATTTGAAAACGGGTTGTTTTTTAAAGTGTCTATGTGATGAAAAATTCAGTTGTAAAATAACTCTTTTATTTGAAAAGAACTCTTGAAACTATAAAGACTAACCATTTACAACTATTTCATATCTCAATTCACTCTTGATATTAAGATTTGTTTAATATGTAAATGATCATACTTATGACATCACACTGCATAATAACTTATTGAAAACGCTTATATATCCTTGAGATTATGTAATGAAATCACTGGAAATGCTGGTGCATGTGCGTGGATGTATCCAGTGACATCAAATATGCAAATCATCAACAGATTCCATGTGATAATGGTAAAGATATGCAGAATTAAATAAGTCATGCATTGTGATGTCATAAGTATGATCATTTACATATTAAACAAATCTTAATATCTCAAGAGTGAAGTAGTCCAGTCAATCTACCTGAAATATAGGTACAACTTCAAACAAATTGCAAAAGAAATGGTTTTAGCTTTCTCAGTACCTTGATACATTCAGAAATCACATACCAAAAGTCCCGAGAAATCAACTTAGTGGAAAGTTCAGAAAATCCGGGTTTTCTTACAATTTAACTACAAAAGCACTATCCTTTAAAAAAAGTGAAATTTCAAGTTCACTTTTACTAAATATCACCTATGTCGTTAGAGAGTTCTCAAAAAACCATATGAAGGACATTTATGCGGGTAGTACAATTTTCCATTCCGATTTTGAGTTACGTAAGGTTAAACCTGCTAAAAAACAGAATTTTGTTGCATTTTCCACTTTTCTTGAGCGAATAACTCAAAATGGGCTTAGAAAATTGTACTATCCGCTTAAATGTCATTCATACAGCTTTTTGAGAACTTTCTAAAGACATAGGTAATATTTGCTAAACGTGAACTTGAAATTTCACCTTTTTTAAATAATAGTGCTTTAATTTGTAGGTAAATTGTAAGAAAAACTTGATTTTTTAAACTTTCCACTAGGTTGATTTCTAGGGACTTTTGGTATGTTATTTCTGAATGTATCAAGGTAATGAAAAAGATAAAATCATTTATTTTGCAATTTGTTTGATGTTAAACCGTAGATTGACTGGACTAAAGTGAGATATGAAAAAGTTGTAAATGGTTAGTCTTTATAGTTTCAAGAGTTCTTTCAAACAAAAGAGTTATTTTACAACTCAATGTTTCATTGCATAGCCACTTTAACCTAAAACGTTATTTAACGTTTCAGACGAACGTATATTGGTGCCATGCCTGGAAAAATAATCCAGTGCTTGAAGAAAGTGAAGACAGAGAATCCAGTTATCCTAATAGACGAGGTTTGTCCATCTTTTGTATATTATACGTCATCAGTTTGAAAGTTTCCATGGTTATATGTAAATCATAGACAATTAAAATTTGTAGTATACTGCACATTGTTTTTATGGATTAATCAGTTGGAAAGTTTACAGCAATTCATAAACATAGGTGTGCAATGCGTACATGTACAATGCGTACATAGGTGTGCAATGCGTACATAGGTGTGCAATGCGTACATAGGTGTGCAATGCGTACATAGGTGTGCAATGCGTACATAGGTGTGCAATGCGTACATAGGTGTGCAATGCGTACATAGGTGTGCAATGCGTACATAGGTGTGCAATGCGTACATAGGTTAGCAATGCGTACATAGGTGTGCAATGCGTACATGTACAATGCGTACATAGGTGTGCAATGCGTGTACAATGCGTACATAGGTGTGCAATGCGTACATAGGTGTGCAATGCGTACATGTACAATGCGTACATAGGTGTGCAATGCGTACAGGCACGAAAGAGATTGCCTTCGTTGAATTATTAAAGGATTACTTCTTGGATGAATCGATTACTTCAGCAACTAGAGGAGACAATATCTTGGATTTGGTTATATCTAATATACCAGAGAAAATCAAGATACGTGAAACTATTTCCCCTGAGGTGGCTGGAGTTGCAACAAATCACTCGGTTATTATATTTGACTTGCTAATGTATGTTCAACAACCTGTCAAAACAACAAGATTTATCTACGATTATCGTAAAGCGGATTTTGATGGACTTCGTTCTGCCCTTAATTCTTTAAACCTTTCTAATTTTTAAAATACTAACGGTGATATTAACGAGGCCTGGGCCAGTTGGAAAGACTCTTATCTTGCCGCTGTCAAAGATTTTGTTCCACATAAATTGTTAAAGAAACGGAATCATTCGCCTTGGATAAACAGTGAAATAATGCACTTAATAAATAAGAAATCATCCATAGGTCGCAAACTTTTACGCCATCCTACTACTGACCTAAGAGAGAAATTTACTTCTCTTCGATCACTTATTAAACGCCTTTTAAGAGAAAGTAAGAAGGAATTCTATTTGACAGTTGGTAATGTTCTCCAGACAAACCCAAAACGATTTTGGTCTTTGTTTAAATTTAAAACCAAATCCAGTTCTATTCCTCGGACTATATATGTCAACAGCATCTAATGATAATAATGATAATACTAGAGTTACCGCTGATACACCTCTTAACATTGCCAATCTTTTTAATGATTATTTTGCATCTGTTTTTACATCTGATACCGCGAATACTGCTACTCCTGTAGAGTCGCCTGTAAGGATGCAACAATTTTCGTCTACAATTCCTCATCCTCCGGCTCATATCTCTCATCATATGATTAGTCAAATATTGGTCTCTCTGGACATAAACAAAGCACTTGGTCCAGATGGAATACCTGCACGTATTTTGAAAGAAACTGCACATGAAATTACACCATCTCTCTGTGCTTTATTTAATCAATCGCTACAGTTTGGCGTCATTCCTGACGATTGGAAATTGGCAAACATTGTTCCAGTGTTTAAAAGCGGTGAGAAAACTCATGTAGAGAATTATGGACCAATATCGCTATTAAGTGTCATCTCCAAAGTTATGGAAAGGTGTATTTTAACGTTGATCAAAGATCAGGTTTTCAATATCATTAATAATACCCAGCATGGTTTTACACCAGGAAAATCCTGTAACACACAACTCTTAGAAGTCTGGGAATTTATTGGGAAACAACTTGATTCCTCTGGTCAGGTAGATGTAATCTACTTAGACATGTCGAAGGCTTTCGACAGAGTTAGCCATCATGTTCTAATCAGAACTATTCAACAATATGGCCTACCTACTGATGTTGTGCAATGGGTCCAATCATATCTGACCAACCGTCGGCAAAGAGTAACGGTGCTTAGTGAAATATCGAATTCTATACAAGTGACATCCGGTGTCCCTCAGGGCTCTGTTTTAGGCCCTATTTTATTTCTACTTTATGTTAATACTTTACCAGATTATGTATCCTCATCGAAATTAGCATCATTTGCAGATGACACTAAGATTTTTCAATCAATATCTAATTTAACGAATGCTGTCCATCTACAATCTGATTTAGACAATTTAACCACGTGGTCCTCTTCCTATGGTATTCTATTTAATACCCAAAAATGTAAAGTACAAATTATATCCAGGAAAAAGAATCCAATAATCTGGCCTTACTCCATGAATGGCAATTGTCTTCGAAATTATGACGAGTCTCGGGACCTGGGAATATGGATTTCATCAGATCTCGGATGGAAAAAACAGGTGCTAGTCCAGTGTGCTAAAGCCAATCAATTACTGGGATACGTTCGGAGATCGACTATGGAAATCAAGAGCGCTTCTGCTCGTCGTTCATTGTATCTGGCTTTGGTAAGATCTCACCTTGGATATGGAACGCAAATATGGACACCTCAAACTAGTTTGCTCATCAAGCGATTGGAGAGAGTACAACGCCGAGCCACCAAGTTTATTCTTAACTTGCCATTTCGCTGCACTGACACATATCAAGAGAGATTAACAAAATCTAATTTGCTTCCCATTTGCTACTGGCATCAGTTCTTGGATTTGGTTATGCTTTTCAAGGCAGTTACCCAAGCGTAAATTATGTAATAAAGCAACACGTTCCTCAGCTTTTGCTGATGAGATCATTTTTCAACAACACTTTTGTCGTACAAAACTTTACCAAACCTCCTATATGAATAGAGTTACTAGAATCTGGAACATCCTAGCTAATATCCTTCGCAAAAGAACTAACTCTCTATTGTTTTTCAAAAGGAAATATTATGTTACTGCGTTATCCAATTGTTACGACCCTGAGGACTAACGGACATGGAAATCGGTATGCGTGCATTGTAATAAGGCTCGTGGTTTGCACGTTCCTATTACATGTTGTTTTTAATTTAATTATTGTTGTTATTTAATTATTTTAATTATTCTTTGGTTGTTCGGGTCCGCAGTAATTGGCTTTTTGCTGTTGCGGTTACCCTGCCACACTTATTATTTTAAGTTATTACTTGTATTTTTGTATTACTTGTAGTTAATACTTACTTGTATTTTGTATGTGGCAAAGTGAATAAAATAAAATACTGACAGCTAAAAATGAACGAATTCGTCGAAACGTATTGCTCTTTTTCCAGTTTTCCCGATCTCAAAATTTGATATTTGTGCGTGATCTTCACGCAAAATGGCCTGAACGAAGTGTTGATCAGCGTAAACATAATGACTCTGATGTACAAAACAAGTAGTCTAATACTTGAGTGACATCAACGTGTTGTGTTGCTAGGCAAGTGTTGCTAGGCAAGTGTTGCTAGGCAAGTGTTGCGAGGCAAGTGTTGCTAGCAGTGTAGAATCGAATAGTCTAAAAGGTTGGTTTCGAGTGAAAGGCTTTCCTCAGAGAGTGTACGTTGGACGAATCTTCAACCGCGTAAACGAAACCAGATGGCTAACACTTTCGGCTAATGTTCCGTAGCTATGTGATGTTAACGCCAACATCGTGCGCTACTGACGTCATTATAACGTCATAACAACCCTACCTGTGGCGCAAACCTCTTATTAAGTCTTAATAAAACAAGGACGAGAGTTGATGACAATCGGTGGAGAAGAGTTTGTATGAGAGTTATCTCCACTCTCATTGCTGCATGAGTTTCCTTGTGTATATTACGTACTGTGAATGAAAATCTCTCTTCTTTTTAATATTTCCCACATGCAGATTGACAAGCTAGGGCGTGGTGTTCAAGGAGATCCAGCTTCCGCCCTCCTGGAGCTGTTGGACCCGGAACAAAACTCGGGTTTCTTAGATCATTATCTTGACGTACCTGTGGACCTATCTAAGGTGAGCTCGTATACTACTTACGCTTGGTATTGAGATTTCAGAAATGACCCGAGACTGTAGGTGGAGGGTTTGCGAGACCAAGGGCAAATCATCTTTTTCTGCACGGACCGACCACCGACCACATCGCTAAGGCGAAAGACTTACAAAAGCTATAGAAGCCGAGTTCGGTAAAATTACATAATTTGAATAAGAAAAGAAAAACAAACCAAAATACTTTTATTTTTGTATAGTAAAGTTATTTTCAGCTTTATTCATTTACATCTTTCTTTCTGTTTTTCTATTGAAGATAAAGTACAATTACTATAAGGAAGATCTCAGCATTTAGGATTTGGAGACCGTGGTCAAATATCGCCAAAAAACTGCCTTCTCCTGTAACCAATCAAATTGTATGAATGCCTATAGGATTCTGCCCACCCATGATTAATAAAAACCCGTCAACAAAAATAATAATGCTTAAAATGCCCCTAAACTCATTTGTATTGTCTTATTTGGAAGAACTTTTAAAATGATAAAGTAACTTCTTTTGAAGATTTTCGTTTCTTTGCTTTCTTTTTGAGATATATCAGTTTGTGTGACATGCAAATGTCCGGAATTTACGTCACACATGCATAATGAGTTATTGGAGAAATGTGTGTATCTCTTTCATTCTCGAACGAAATCCTTTAAAATCGAGAAGTTTGGTGTTGTGGGAGAAACATGCGCACGTGTTATTCACACTTTAGTGTTCTTATTTGATGAACGCAAAGATATATAACATTCTCTGATAAGTCATTATGCATGTGTGACGTAAATTCCGGACATTTTTCGTATCAAACAAAGTGATATATCTCAAAAAGAAAGCGAAGAAACGAAAATCCTCAAAAGAAGTTACTTTATCATTTTAAAAGTTCTTTCAAATAATCGGAATTCAATTGTCATCAGGTGATACTGAAATCATCCTACTGAAACGGTCAGGAATCTCAAGCGCCACAATCTTCCCTTTCGGAAATGGTCTTTGTCATCTCGAACGGTCATTGCCATCCTAAACAATGACCCAAACCCCCTGAATCCTAACCCCCCGGAGTTTTTTGACATGTGGTGCAACATGTGACGTAAACGTGTGACGTAATATATGTCGTAATATTAATTAACATTGGTTTGTTTAGGTATTATTTATTTGTACTGCTAATATTGTGGATACCATTCCTGGCCCACTTCGAGATCGTATGGAGATCATTCCAGTGTCTGGTTATGTTGAGGATGAAAAGAAAGCAATTGCACAGGTAATGAAAAGTGTGGGGCAGTAAATATGCAAATGTTTGACAGACAGACAGACAGACAGACAGACACAGGCATAGGGGCAGATACATAGGTGCACACACACGAACATAGGCGCAGATACAGACACAGGCATATACACGAGCACATTATATACGGACACGTATAGACACGGACACACACACAGACATATGCACATACGAAGACACAAGCAAAGAAAACGACAAACACGCTGGCATCGACATCGACAGTTAGATGCAACTGTGACGCTGACACACAGGCACAAGTGCATAAATACGTATTTCATTTATACTACACATACATGTGAACCGCTCTCTCTGATCTATAATAATGTGATTGTATTAATTCTTCAAGAAATATCTCATTCCGATGGTCCGTGACACGTCTGGCGTTAAGGATGACAATATCAAAATAACAGATGATGCTCTTTCTACATTAATCAAGTCTTACTGCCGTGAGAGTGGTGTTCGTAACCTTCAAAAGCACATTGAAAAGGTGATTTGTCTAAAGGAGTAATACGTAAGACTTTAACTTCCATCTCCCGCGGCCTGCACAGCTACAAATTACACAAGTTGTTACAGGATGTTGAATGAACAATACTGTAACAATGCGGATATGATGGCTGCACAATATTATTGAACGAAAAATGTTGTCCAACATTGTTACAACAATGTTGTTTAGCATTGATCAACCAACAAGAAAATAACAAAAACAACATTGAAAGAACAAGCATGCATGTTCGCCTTTGTTATCATTAATCATTGCTCTACGTTGTTAACAAGTTGGAACAGTATTGATGGCCGAACAATGTTGTGAAGCTTTCCCACATTCATTACAGCAGTGTGTATATTAACGCATCCAAACATTACCGATATATAGTGACTGCCGCATAGGCAGTACATATAATATCAATTGAACCAGTACATCATTGTAACCTTCGCTCTCCATCTGAGTCTCGGTGCCTCAAAATCGCCCCGCCCACCCCTAAACGCCTGCTTCGCAGGCTAGCAATCAGAAGGTTACAGGTTCGATTCCTGTCCGGGACTCAGAATCATTTTTCTGAGGATACGAGCTTGACGATCGTCCATGTATCGTCTGTCTACTCCAAGCTCTCCCACATTCACTAAAGCAGTGTATATATTAACACATTGCTACCATGGCTGAACTTCCTTGCATGTTGACAACATTGTTTAACCCCTGTATAACTTTTTGCAGATATATCGAAAAGGCGCTTTCAAGATAGTTCGTGATAGTTTGTCAAACGTTCTCGTCGATACACCTGACCTTCACAGTTACGTTGGTAATCCAGTGTTCGACAATGAGCGCCTGTACGACGTGACACCCTCTGGAGTGGTTATGGGGTTAGCATGGACGGCTATGGGTAAGTGTGGAATGCCCAGCACTCGAGTGTTAAATGCAAGTTGATAAACTGTGTCAGTGGAATTATTTGTGGGCTCGTAACTGTCAGCGGAATGATTTGTGGGTTCGTAATCCTTACTCTTCGGTTTCACATGAGTACAAAACTGCCGAGCTAGCCTGGTTAAAATGCGAAAAACAACCAATTTGCGTTGTTGATTCCATCCCAGTAGCCGCGGGACGAGTCTTTCATATGGAAACTTCACCGCTTGATCAATCTACCTATACATCCTCACCCTTACGCACTACACGATAAGTTGCATGTGTAATTTGTTGAATTGAGGCTCGGCAGAGAGAACTGTAGTGATACTATCGACCCTAAATGCTAATCAAACTGCGGGTGAAGTTGGGCTTATGCGTTAAGATTTTCTTTCTTAATTCGTGGTGTATTATTCAGGTGGTTCTACGCTGTACGTGGAAACTTCACTATCGGAGGCGATAGATCACGAAAATAGTGAGAAGAATTCACCGTCATTAGATCTGACTGGACAACTGGGAGACGTGATGAAAGAAAGCGCAAAGATTTCGTACACGTTTAGCAAGGTTCGTGCAGTATTGCGACTAAATCTCGGAAGAATATGTCATCATCATTACTAAGTTTATCAACTTCAACCTCGTTGGTCATCACTAATTATTTTGTCGTCGTCATCATGCATGAGTGTAATGTCATCACAATTATCGCTTATATTTATTATTGATGTTATTGTCCTGATCACATGCATCATCGTCATCAACATCATCGTTCTTATGATTATAATCATGATATAATCGTCATCGTTATTATTATTTATCATTATCATCATCATCATCATCATCTTGATTGATTGACATCCTTTTTTGCAAACTCTTTTAGATATTCCTTGCTCAACTTTACCCCGACAATAAATTTTTCCACCAAGCTTCCATGCATCTCCATGTTCCTGAGGTAAACGTACACTGTAGCTCGCATCACCTTTTTATAACTGATCATATATCAAGAGCGTCCTATTAACTATATCTTACTTGTATAAATATACGCATATGAGGATACAGAAAGTGGAGACTGACTTGTCAGTGGTTGTCGAAACGTTTGGTCATTCAACTTTTGACTTTTTAAAGATCCGTCTAAAACCTTTTTAGCCACGAGAGTGCAGGCATTTGCGTGTTTCATTCCTGACTATTTTGTTCTATAGGGTGCCACACCAAAGGACGGACCATCGGCAGGTTGTACCATCATCACAGCGTTGTTGTCTCTTGCTTTGAACACCCCAGTAAGACAGAACATTGCCATGACCGGAGAAGTATCCTTGACAGGAAAGGTGAGTACCCATGAAGATTTAACAGGTCCTTTTGATCTACGACGGCGCAATCAAACGTCCTTCAAATAAAATAATTGTCCATGATAACGACCTTAAATCGTAGGCCCTCGGAACCCCTATCAATTGGGCTTTTAGCCTGTTGGGTTATTCCGTTCACCTAAGAGTGATAAATCTAATAAACTAAACTAAATAAACTAAACTAAACTAAACTAAAAACAAAAAGAATGAATCATTTTTAGTCCCAAGACTAATCTCGACAACGCCTGGTTGTCCTGCACTCTTTGTATTTTCATGTCTTTAGGACGACATGCACTCACGAAGATACGAAACCTGGATTGACGCTGTACAATTGTTTTAGCAGTACTGAAACGTTGTGGAGATCCCTAATCCCGTATAAATAGAAATAAGAGTAAATATGAAAGCTGCTAAGTTCTCAAAAGAACTGGATATAATATGAAAAGATGAAATAAGAGAACTTCATTATGTCGAAAAATAAAATATTTACTTCGAAAGTAAAATACTTACTTCGAAAAATACTTAATCTCTTCATCTTCGCTCTCCATCTGAGTCTTGGTGGCTCAATGGTTAGACCGTCTCACCGGCAATCAGAAGGTTACAGGTTCGATTCCTGTCCGGGACTCAGAATAATTTTTCTGAGGATACGAGCTTGACGATCGCCCATGTATCGTCCAAAAATACTACACATGAACATCGTCCAAAAATACTACACATGAACATCGTCCAAAAATACTACACATGAACATCGTCCAAAAATACTACACATGAACATCGTCCAAAAATACTACACATGAACATCGTCCAAAAATACTACACATGAACATCGTCCAAAAATACTACACATGAACATCGTCCAAAAATACTACACATGAACATCGTCCAAAAATACTGCACATGAACATCGTCCAAAAATACTACACATGAACATCGTCCAAAAATACTACACATGAACATCGTCCAAAAATACTACACATGAACATCGTCCAAAAATACTACACATGAACATCGTCCAAAAATACTACACATGAACATCGTCCAAAAATACTACACATGAACATCGTCCAAAAATACTACACATGAACATCGTCCAAAAATACTACACATGAACATCGTCCAAAAATACTACACATGAACATCGTCCAAAAATACTACACATGAACATCGTCCAAAAATACTACACATGAACATCGTCCAAAAATACTACACATGAACATCGTCCAAAAATACTACACATGAACATCGTCCAAAAATACTACACATGAACATCGTCCAAAAATACTACACATGAACATCGTCCAAAAATACTACACATGAACATCGTCCAAAAATACTACACATGAACATCGTCCAAAAATACTACACATGAACATCGTCCAAAAATACTACACATGAACATCGTCCAAAAATACTACACATGAACATCGTCCAAAAATACTACACATGAACATCGTCCAAAAAATACTACACATGAACATCGTCCAAAAATACTACACATGAACATCGTCCAAAAATACTACACATGAACATCGTCCAAAAAATACTACACATGAACATCGTCCAAAAATACTACACATGAACATCGTCCAAAAATACTACACATGAACATCGTCCAAAAATACTACACATGAACATCGTCCAAAAATACTACACATGAACATCGTCCAAAAATACTACACATGAACATCGTCCAAAAATACTACACATGAACATCGTCCAAAAATACTACACATGAACATCGTCCAAAAATACTACACATGAACATCGTCCAAAAATACTACACATGAACATCGTCCAAAAATACTACACATGAACATCGTCCAAAAATACTACACATGAACATCGTCCAAAAATACTACACATGAACATCGTCCAAAAATACTACACATGAACATCGTCCAAAAATACTACACATGAACATCGTCCAAAAATACTACACATGAACATCGTCCAAAAATACTACACATGAACATCGTCCAAAAATACTACACATGAACATCGTCCAAAAATACTACACATGAACATCGTCCAAAAATACTACACATGAACATCGTCCAAAAATACTACACATGAACATCGTCCAAAAATACTACACATGAACATCGTCCAAAAATACTACACATGAACATCGTCCAAAAATACTACACATGAACATCGTCCAAAAATACTACACATGAACATCGTCCAAAAATACTACACATGAACATCGTCCAAAAATACTACACATGAACATCGTCCAAAAATACTACACATGAACATCGTCCAAAAATACTACACATGAACATCGTCCAAAAATACTACACATGAACATCGTCCAAAAATACTACACATGAACATCGTCCAAAAATACTACACATGAACATCGTCCAAAAATACTACACATGAACATCGTCCAAAAATACTACACATGAACATCGTCCAAAAATACTACACATGAACATCGTCCAAAAATACTACACATGAACATCGTCCAAAAATACTACACATGAACATCGTCCAAAAATACTACACATGAACATCGTCCAAAAATACTACACATGAACATCGTCCAAAAATACTACACATGAACATCGTCCAAAAATACTACACATGAACATCGTCCAAAAATACTACACATGAACATCGTCCAAAAATACTACACATGAACATCGTCCAAAAATACTACACATGAACATCGTCCAAAAATACTACACATGAACATCGTCCAAAAATACTACACATGAACATCGTCCAAAAATACTGCACATGAACATCGTCCAAAAATATTACACATGAACATCGTCCAAAACGTCGTCCATGAATATACGTAAATACTCTTACGTAAGTATTTTTAGACACATTGAAGTTCTCTTATAAACAGAAACTGCTTCAACCTGCCTCGTCCCCAGCCTACAAATTACGAGAGCGGGCGCGCGGAAATTTGAGAGGAAGGCGCGCGAGGAACGACGGGAAGGGGAAAAAGGGCGAAGCGACTGGGAACCGACGCCATATATATTGGTCAATATAAATAGCTTTAATGACGTTTAAAGGTAAAATAGTTCGATGACAATTTTTAAATTATTCGCATGAACATTACGCGCTATTGCCAAAATACCGGTACGCTTTTTGCTTTATATGAATGTTAATACGCTTTATAGAGGAAATATGTAGGATATAGTAAATTATTCCAAGTCAAACACTGACAAAATAGAGTTTAGATTGCATAACTATGGAGGCCTATTACGTTGTCATTCAAAACATTCAATTATAAAATATTAAATGTATTTTTAAAGTAAAAAGCTGTAAACAAGGATGGGTCATGTATTTATGTATTATATTATATTATATATTGTTATATGCTATTACTACCGACGTACCTGAGTTTGAATGATTTCCACCTGCACAGTATATAATTTAATTTAATTTAATTTAATGATGCTTCGCTAAAGAAAAATTACAAATCGAAAGAAAGAAAAGAACAAAAAAAAAGTTACAAGTTAATTTAGCAGGGAAACCACAACAGCTTACGCCCACGATATGTTAGACGAATAAGATTAACAAAATGTCAACAGCTAAAAACAACAAGAAATAGGGCGTATCAGGCTGCGCGCGACATTACACTTAACGCAAACTGATTTCCATGTACGGGTCGTCAGAGTCATATCGTACATCTAAAGCAATACGGTAATAATTGAGAAGATGCTTTTTAAACGTCATAAAAGTTAGGTTTTTACGCCTTACATCCTCAGAAATAATATATATATATATATCGATTATCATATATGTGGTTATAACGGCACTCGAGAAGCTAGCCAAACAGTCGGCGGTATATCGCCGTTATAAACACTCGTGCTGTTATTTAATACTCGATAATCACACGCGGTTTTCACCTACAAAGAGCTATTTATATTGACCAATATAGCGTCGGCACAATTCCTGTCTCTAGCTGCAAGTTTGTCAAGCGACTTCGCGCCAAATCCAAAGCCAATTTTCAATGTTTCGAACAAATTTGTAGAGTTTCGAACTTTCGACACACGATTTTGCAGGCTCTAATTTTTTCCTTTCTCTCCTTCCCATCAACATTTGCTTGCAGCGCTGTGCCATGAGCTCAGATTACATGATAAAAATCTTCGAGCTAATATTACTCATAAACACACAAATGTAAGATAAAATAATACACCTGCACATCATAACACACAAATTTAAGACAAAAAATACACCTGCACATATAGCAGTTCAAATATATCGCACAATGAACCACCACCATACCAAATAACCTACGCTCAGCATATGAATGGTAATACATCTCACCGGTGATCAGAAGGTTGTGGATTTGATTCCCGTCTGGGACTCGAACTTTTTCTGACTCAATATTAGCTCGATTTTCTTTATGTATCAGTCATCTAATGATATACGAGGCTGTACTACCACTTTGACTTCAATAAGCCCACCACTTATTTTTGCAATTTTACACAATATAACTGCCTTGGATTTCGATGCAGTATTTCCCTTGCGATAGTAACTTCTAGTCTAATGATATATATCATTTGGGTAGAGCATTCTCCAAATAGTTTTGACTGTAAGTGAGAGAAGTTGCGAGCTTGCAAGGTCTGCCTTAGGCTTAGCGTTTTGAAGCATCGTCATTTTTCTCGTCGCTTTTAGGTCTTGCCAGTTGGAGGAATCAAGGAAAAAACTATTGCTGTAAGTGTGAACATAAATCTTGAAACGCGTGTATGTATATTCACAAGTTGTTTGTGTTGTAGCTCAGAATGAATGAACAAGTGAATTAACGCTAAAACAGCGAGTGAATATAGAATCGTACGAAGCCCTTCCCATGTTTTATTCTGGCTTTTTATTCTATTTTCTATAATAATAATAAAGACGTATTAGGAGCATTATACAATAGTTCTGCAATACTCTTACAACAATATATCCTTAATGTTACTTGTAAAACTATAATTTCATTATAAGATAAAGCCTACTCCATAAATTACCACTATGAACAAAAAACTATTAATTTAAAAAAAGAAAAGTCTTAAGTGCTGACTTAAAGCTACTTAAAGTATCAATGCTTCTAATTTCCTGTGGTAATGAATTCCACAGTTTTGGTGCGGCAACTGAGCATGCAACTGAGTAATGTTCTGTCTCCATGAGTCACCATTTTGGATTTTGGTTCAAGTAGCAGATTTCGGTTTAGTTTAGTAAATCTGTAGTATAAATAGGTGCCTGGCCATGTAAAACTTTGAAAGTAATTATCAGTATCTTAAAAACAATCCTTGATCTCACTGGCAACCAGTGAAGATTACGAAGCACAGGAGAGATATGTTCTGATTTTTTAACCCTTGCAATCAGTTTGGCAGCTGTATTTTGAATTCGCTGTAACTTGCGCTTTTCAGCTTCTGGTAAGCCATAAAGGATGCTATTGCAGCTGTTAAGTTTTGATGTTATAAATAGCACCGCGATGCAAATTTTCGCCATTAATAAAGGCGTCACAGATATCGTGGTGCTCCCACGAAAAACGATTACATGTAATTATTTGGAGAACTTAGCGGCTTTCTTGTTTATTGTCACATTATCTTTAAACATTTTTTTCGTTTCTCAAAACATAGGCTCGACGCGCGAACGTCGACTGCATCATATTGCCCGAAGGAAATCGCAAAGATTTCGACGAATTGCAAGACTTCATAAAGGAAGGACTGGAAGTGCACTTCGTCAACAACTACGAGGGGGTATTTGACATCGCTTTTCCATAACACCATCGATCCCTGGAGCTCTCTTCCTCGAACCCTTGGTCCCCTTCGCTTGCGAGGTATAACGCAAAGTGTCATATGACTGCCGCGGTCTGTGCGCAAAATCACGCACGCTGATTGGCTGGCTAAGTTTAGGCGGGAAAATTGTCTGAGAGCTGTTTGAACACAAACAAAAGAGAGGAATGTTTTACAAACGATATAGTCCAACAAATTGCTGCAGAAAGAAGTTTTCTCGAATATTTCAAGTAAAAACAAGATGAATGCTAGGTAAACATAAAGAGATAGATACAAAATAGTAATTAATGTAAACTTTAGCTTGCGAGCAGGCTCTCGCGGGTTGGCAGGCTCGAAAACTGCCTGCGAGCAGGCTATATAAACCTCTATTTTGTAAGGTTTTCGAGTGTCGGGTTCACTGATCTCTAAATAAAGACTGGATCGAGCAACTATTGTTCAGAAAATGAAGCCTGTTCTAAATTACGGAGAAGCCTTCGACAACTGATTCATTTTAACATCTTAAAATATCAAAGACCGATAGTCTCTGTCGCCTACAGTAAAACTATATAACGTGGTCCCTTCAAGATGGCCGCCGCGAAATATTCCTGGCTTCATTTTTTCGCAGCATCCAAACAATAGTTACTTGATCCAGTCTTTATTTAGAAATCAATGCAGGTCGGTTTATATTGCAGCCTGAAGGCCTTGAAGTTGCATTTTTTGCAACTGGTCCCCATGGTTTGGTCTTACAATGTATATATATTCCAACACTCAAAATTTTCCTTCACCATAAATCCTGAGAACATGCAGTTTAATCGAGTGAAATGCCAAAATATTAGTTGTTGTACTATTTATTATATGTAAACCTCAGGCTTGTGAACTTCCACCTCGCAACAGTGTTAAAAACAAAAGGAAAACCGAACAAAAGCCATATTAATATTTTTTATTAACCTCGTTTGCTTGGTTTGAACCACTCTCTTCCGCAGAGGTTTCCTATGTATCCACTCCCTGTAGAGGAGAGTGGGTCTGTACTTGTTTTTTCACAAAAACAAACTTATGCCTTGCCAGAGTACGCTTGCTGGTCAGCCATAAGATTGCGTCGGGAAAGGGAGAAGGCCCTGTAGACGAGATTGCGTAGGAAAATTCTAAAGTTATACGACAAATCCGGGCATAACAGTAGCTGGCGCTTTATTGCTAGCCTGTGCCGTCCCGCCTGTACACTCTCGATTTTCCTTCCTTCCTATAAAAGAAGACCCGGCGAATATATAACATCTATCGTTCTGTTGCTAATATATGCTAATATATGAAATTATAACCATGACAACGGTCTATTACCGGAAGCCTATTTACATGTTATTGTTAGATAACGTCATCAGTAATTCAGTGTGTGTTTATTGATATACACATGTAGTTTAGTTTTACACAGTCTTTATTCAGGAAGCCCACTCACAGAAATTCAGTAGGGCCCTGTATATAGAGATATAGTAATATAGATATAATACAGATACAGACACTAAAAATAATTAAGCAAGTTAGAGCATAATATAGTTTAATCGAGCTTAGATTGCGGATATAATCTGGAAGGTTGTTCATTCAGATATGCGATGAATAATAAAAAGATTCTGTCCCCCAGTTATGTTTCAATTGTGGTTTACATAAGTTATTCTTAAAACGAGTATTGTAATTTGTAATTATGAATGTCTGCGTCTCTCAAACATCTTTAATTCATATTAGTTGTTGAGGAACCTCGGTTGCGTGATTGACTCTCCAGATGAAGACACTCTCCAGATGAAGACACTCTCCAGATGAAGACACTCTCCAGATGAAGACACTCTCCGGATGAAGACACTACTGATACGAATGTCGAAACGTTGGGTCGTAAATTGTAACATTTTATAGCATCATGCTAGGGTCGCTAAATGTGCTTTTCAGCGGAAACTGAAACCCGTAAGAAACAGGCACGGTAGTCTACTTTTCATGCGATCAGTTGACAATATACAACAACGGGTGTCATATCACGACCTAGTCTGCGAAAGCAGCCTCTGTCCTCACCCCCCCTGGCGGTTGAGAAGAGTCTGCGACCAATCGAAGATAATGCCGTACAGTGACGTATGAAATATTAGTATAATTTATGCAATTCCTCGATTTCATAAATGACAAAATGGCGGATTTGTCGCGAAGCGAGGGTCTTATAAATATTCATGCCTCTTGTGTTCGTTGGTACTACATGATCCCAAAGACCGATATTCTGTTAGTGGAAGAAGCTCTTTTAACATTGTCGATGCTATAATGCGTTTACCATGGGATATAGACATAGCCGAGAAAGCATATGTTTGCCGAAAAATATGCTTTGCGCGTTTGAAGAAGATAAATAAATGTCTTTCTGAATTACGCGAACTCAATGTCGAACAGGCAACCGTTACTATCTGCTCTTACAAGAAAACAAAACAGGTCTTTTAACTATTTTAAGAACTGCAAAAGAGTAGTATTTTAAGCAATTTAAATATTTATAAACTGCATGATTGGATCAATGAACAATATTAATGCACTATGTTATTATTATAAAACATAGAAAACGAATACTCTAAAAATTTGGTATACTGCCGAAATTGTGTGTAGGGTGTCTAACATTTCAAGTAAGGCCCATTCATCATATTTTTTGACCAACTTTTTAGAGTAATAGCTTTGTATTTATAAACAGCCTATGTAACACAACATTATATATATATATATATATACATATTATATTAATTAATATTAGAGAGGATTTAATATAGTCAAATACATATATGGAAAAAGTGACTGCCCCAATCAGGGTTCGATTCCTAGTATATACACTGTATATAAATATAAGGTACCGTAGTATGTTGATTGATCTTTGTTAAGTTATTTTAGCTAATGTCAACTGATGTTATTTAGTAGGAGACATTGATTCAGCGGGGGAGGTGAAAGAGTTTGGATAAATATACTGTCAGTTACTACCAATAATAATAATAATAATAATAATAACCAGTAAATTATATAAGCAGCACTGAAGTGTATATATTGATATCAACCAGAGGAGTGTATTATACTAAATACCTGTACAGGTACATACAAATTGAACAAATAGTATGCTGAAAATACCATTAATTCCATAGGATTCATCAAATTTAAATATACCAAATACCTACAATGTAACAACTGTACACTGATTTAAAAACCTCTTAGATACCATATTATACCCAAAACCCCCTGCAGACCTCAATACATACATGTCTATCCATAATGTACTATACTGTACATCAAATCTTAAATAATGCACATGTGCATTTTAATTAATTTTTGTTACTCCTACATGTGCATTACATGTTTAAATAAACTATCATCTTACTATTGTCTGCATATATATGAAATAATTATTCACAAAAATTGTAAAGCTTCTTCAGCAATTGCGGAAACCCACCATCATTGTCTTCTGTGGTGGTCACATCAAAATTGATGAAATGTCTACATCACTAATTGGATATATAAAACTAAATCAAGTGTCCATAATTTCATCCCATTCATCTTCACCATCATATTCTGATTGTTCATAATCTTTATAGTCAATTTCAGGCAAGGGCACACATCACCAAAAACATCATCAAGCAAAAGAAAGATTTTTATTGCACGTTCCTTTTTCCATATTTCAATATATGTAATATCTTCCAAACTAAACAGGAATTCAGCTTTTTCAAGAGTTTGGTTGATCTGGAAGGATGAAAACATACAATATACTAGGTAGTGTTGGGGTAGAGGCGGTAGACTTCTGCATCATGTCCAATATCAATATCATATATCGCAATATCAGTAGCTTGTTGCTCAAAAGTTCTCGATGTTGAGATGTCACAGTTCTGCATTGTGTTGCTGTACGCACAGACACAGTGCTTCAGACAAGTAATTTAATTCAGCACAATTACCAGCACTGCATGAACAAGATTTGGCACATAAATCACAACATTCATATTTATATGAAAATGTCTGGGCCATAAGCATCTCCTCTGAACTTATGTCAAAAAAACTGTAACAGAAATTTTCTTCTACATGCAGTACAGGTAGTTGGTAATTTGACATAATCTTTCATACCTTTGCTGACATTTCGAAGCATCCTTCCAATAAATAAAATGATGGCCTTACCCTTTTCCCCACATCTACCACTTTCTTGCATATATGGCTCTACATTTTGGGAAGGTCCACAAAGTTGATGTCAGTTGTCACACTCTTGCAATCCATGCCCATCCCAAATACAATTGTGCACAAAAGACATCTACAGTTCCATTAACCTAAGGTTAATTGAAATGCTCCATTCAAGTTCAACTACACCAGAATGTGTAAAAGAAAACATAATCAATTCTATGGCAATCCATTAACTGTTAGATGTCTTTTGTGCACAATTGCATTTGGGATGGGCATGGATTGCAAGAGTGTGACAACTGTCAGTACAGTATGTAGCACTGCTTATAATAACCTCTAAATCACACAGACAACAGCGTCAACAAATTTATCATCAATGTATATTAATTATCGAAATGATGCGGGAAGGAATTAAAAATCAACAAATACTTAACAAATAATACTCTTACCAGTGGCTTATAGTTAGTTATACAGTGTGCTTCATCTACGACACCATTTAGTAATTTACACGATCTTTGTATACTGGCGAACCAAACAATTATCGCCTTAAATTATCACTCAATAACGATTCTGGAGATGAATAAACGAACGTGTAGTCACCGGACTGAAGTTTTGGATCCAATGTGTCCGTTTGAGATAAGCAAATGCACTAACTCCAATGACATTTATCCTCGGCATTTAAATATCGAACCTGTTCTTGCAAATAGAGCAATTAGGCGAAGCAGCGAGTTGGTATATTAACGACTTCCCAAAGCCAGTCGGAAGGCTGACAAACACATCTTTCTTGCAGATAAAGTTAAATAAAGCTTCCAACTGTTCTTGTTTCATGGTTTCTACACAAAAACCGCCTTTCGTACACTCGACTGCATGTAAACGTACATCACGTGCGGCTAAATCGAGAGGTGGCACACTAGCAGCTAATAAGAGGAATTTCACATTGGCCGCCATATTGAATTTTACCGCGTAGGGACCTGGGAACTAGTAATTTCACTTCCGGCATTTTCACAGGACTCTGGCGCCTATGCCTATTTTACTTTATTTCTGTTGGAACTTATCAATGAGTCTATAGTTCGGAGAATTCAGAGGTTCGGCCTTTCAACCCTGTTTGGTCTTTCGACCCAGTTTGAACGTTTTGAACTTTCACACTGGTTTCAACCACCCGAGATCCGCAAATTTTGGCGACATACGAAACCGACATACAAACCAATCCCTAACGGCTAATCCTAACCCAACGCTAATCCTAACCCAAATCCTAACCCTAAAACTGACTTGGGATGATGCTATAATAATTTTACATTTCGGTTGCTCATATATCGAGAAAAGGCCCACATTTTAGCTTCCACGCGTTCTTTTACCACGTTGTAACGGTCCTCTGCCGTTAGTAAAATCACAGCACATTTTGCGTCTTACCACCTCTGGATTACAATCTTTTTTAAGAAAACACGGAAAGAGTAATCTAAAGTTTCAATATGATGTGGAAAAGTGAAACAAGGGTAATTTATGTTTGTTTTGATCGTGTAGACTTTTCTCGCAGAGAAAAAATTTCTAAGAATGCGCTCAATAAATTTCAGCCTTGAAATCAGTGATAAACGCTATTGATAAACTCGATTGTAATGATTATAAATAATAGATAAGAATATAAATGCCGAATATAAGGCTTATATATAATATAGTATCAGTATTCTGATTGCTTGCAAAAGCATTTTCAAGATTGTTTATATGCCGACCAACATAGTATTCCCGTTAAATATTTACTAGTTCCCAGGTCTCTACGCGGTAAAATTCAATATGGCGGCCAATGTGAAATTCCTCTTATTAGCTGCTAGTAGTTGGCACCCTGGCCGCCATATTGAATTAATGGTGCACTTATGGACTTATTAATGACTGGAGAGTCTGGGCACGAGAATGATTGTTTGAAATAAGAATAAGTTTGAAATAAGAATTTGTTCTTTGACAAATGCAACTTAAATAATTCAGGCGAATATTGACAAAATAGTTTACTAAATATATTATTATTTACAAGTTAATAAATATTTAATTGTCACGGTTATTTCTGATATTAATTATCTGTTGGTTTTTGGTTTTGGAGTAGGATGATGTCCTGTATGTAAATGTAGAAAACTGTGGGGACGGGCTATATTAAATGCGTATCATATTGCAACACGCGCTGGACATGCAGTGTAAACCTCATTAAAAGTATGAATAAAACACAGAAACAGGGAGTAAAGAAAAGGATAACCCTGTACGATTTTCGACCTTTATATACGGTAAGATTTCAATATGGCGCCCAGGGTGCCAACTCTCGATTTAGCCGCACGTAAATACATCGTAATCCGCCATGTTTACTAAGAAATTCGATTTGGGGTTTCCCATTTCAATGAGCCAATTATAAACCGCCGATCATATTTCATCGGTAACTGTACGGCATTACCTTCGATTGGTCGCAGACTCTCTTCTCAACCGCCAGGGGGGGGGGGGGGGGGGTGAGGACAGAGGCTGCTTTCGCAGACTAATCACGACCAGACGTCGCATTAAATGCGAAAAAAGTTGTGGTTAATTAATATATGATTCCGATGACAGTTTGCGTGATTCGGTGATTGAGAGACGTCTGACGTCATATCCCTCTTGTACTTCACTCAGACATATCCTCGGATAAAGCCTTTACCCAGTTGGTATATATCTGGCTAATCTATTATACTTTGAACCGAAATGGAATATATAGGTTGTTAAATGAGAACACACGCTTGGCAGACATATAGTCATGCCTATCTACAATAGACACGGGTTATGGAAATGCTTGTGTCTAGTAGTTTCCGTTGGTGGTGTTGTGACTTTGATACTGGATTTATATCTTTCTCGCTATAATCGTTTGATCGGAGATGGATGGCCACACGTCGGAAAATATGATGGGACTTGGATAAAGGTCACTGGGCAACTCTCTGTATTCTCCGCGCACTATGACCACAGAGGTGAGAAGGACAACTTTGCACGAGTCCAGATCATGGCGTTTGTTAAAGACAGTTACCACCGCACAATGTACTGCTACTTTGAATACAACAACACCACGTTGTGTCTCAAACAAGCGGCGGCGTTGAAAGTGTTCAGAACGTTCAACAATTCCCCCGTTATAGACGGACAATATTACAACCCAGTAATGTACTCGTGTGTTTTGCCAACCACCCAAGTTCCTAATGCGGTTGGGATTTCCAGTGATAAACATTGTGGTTCCATTAAACGGAGTGAACAAACACGGAAGCTTTTGGCTGTGAGTTACGAGAAATGGTCGCCAATGAAAGAATTTGGCGTGTGTGTACATTCGCCTTTGTTCAACATGAGCGACCACGAGTTTGTCGCGGCCTTTGTAGAGATGAACAGAATCCTAGGAGCGGAGTGGTTCACGTTTTATATTTACTCCGCGTCTCATCTCGTGCTCAAGTTACTGCAAACATACCAGGCTGACGGGCTGATCGAAGTCGCGAGAAACTGGGGCAAGGGGATGCCAAATGCGAGGTACTACGGCCAAGACTTGAGCGTTCAAGATTGCTTGTACCGCAATATGTACAAAGTGAAATACCTAGTATACACGGACTTGGATGAACAGATATTTCCCATCAAACACCCAAATTGGCACGAGATGATGGGAGCTTTAGATGACGGGGAAATGTCCACTTTCTATTTCCTACATGTTGCATTATTTATGAACACGCAATCCAGCCGTCATTTCAAGAGAGTTAGCGAGATCTACGGCAGGTGCAATGGCTCTGTTCAGCTGTTACAAACTCCGCGCCTTCTCTCTTTTACACTCCGCTCCAAGAGGATGAACAAAAGCAAAGCTAAGATGATCCTTAAACCGCTCACCATTCGTGCCCTTAAAATACATCGGGTTTTGGAATTTGTAGACAAGCCGCATAACAGATCCACCTTCGTCGATGCTGGTGTCGCTTTTATGTTGCATTATCGGCTGTTTGGACTTGATAAATTTCGAAAGCGTACTATGTATTTTGATAAACTTCAAAGATTTGTCCCCCAACTGTTCTTTAACCTCAAAAACCGCTTGTGTCATTTAACATGAACATGCTAGATTGAAGCACATTTAGGGATCAATTTCTCACCATATATATATATATATATATATTGACAAAAACCGTTATATTGTGTAAAACACGAGTGAAATCATAGTATTTATTAATTTCTAACGTTTCGTTGTTAAGACAACATCTTCAGAGAATAATAATTTACATAAGTGCAGAAAGCCTAAATATTTGTCACGAATTATCATTAATTAACCAATCAAGAGAGAATACTTACCCTGCAGGCAACTCTGTGTCTTCCTAGTTTGGCAGAGCCAAATAAATAAATAAGAGCATGGGCTAGCTGTAGCTAGGAATACAATGCAGAGTTGCCTGTGGAGGAGGCTAACTAATAATAATGAAGCCGAAACCTAGACTTGCGCTACCAGAGGTAGCCCGAGTAATAACGGATGCCACACCTTGCGCGCTATAGCCTCCTCTGCAGGCAACTCTGTGGCTTCGTTTTTCCGAGTCAAATCGCTTCCAACGCTGTGCGTCGTGTGCGGCCATGCTCTTGTTAATTTCTCTGGCTCGGCCAAAAATGGCCAAAACAGCGTTGGAAGCTATTTGACTCGGGAAAAAGAAGCCACAGAGTTGCCTGCAGAGGAGGCTATGCGCGCTACTGGCGCTAGGTTGTTGTCACTTACAAGTTAATGTTTAAAAATGGATAAAATAAAATATTTCCAAATAAATTAATAATCAGACGAAAATTACCAATATTTTACCAAAAATTACCAAAGTAATTACCACTAATTTTTAATTACCTAAAATTTTCCAAAAATGTTGAAAAATTACCAGAAGTTATTTAAATTACTACGTCTATCAATAAAAGTTTTTAATACAATTCCTGATGAAGTTTTATATTCCTGTGGAACAAATTGAATATATATATATATGATATATATATATAAACTTTATTCTTTATCCCCAATTACCTGTTATGAAGGACTTCGAGGAAGATATGCTGTATTGCTGTTAATGATTGAAAATCTAGAATTCAGAGAAATCAACGACCCATTCCTCAGTTCGCTTTCGAAAGACACAAAGAAAATACAATCTTCTCCGAACGTTTTTGTTTTTGCCGATAAGATACGGAACATTTATGAAATGAATACCGCAAAGTACAACCAACTTTTAACCGACAACGTCACAAAAAGCTACAAATTAGCGGACACCACAATTGAAAAGAAAATCAACCTGGACCTAAAAAGCATCGCCGACAACCTGAACATTTCCAACAGAATGAAACACATCGCAAAGAAAGAAGCGTTTATCACCTTAAAAGATCACAAAGATAACTTCGAAAACCATCCCAAGTGCAGATTAATTAACCCAGCCAAGAGCGAGTTAGGAAAAGTAAGCAAAGCATATTTGGACGAAATCAACGAGAGATTGAGAATTGCAACCGGCGCCAACCAATGGAGAAGTACAGAAGCAGCAATTGAATGGTTTAGCAACATCAACGAAAAAATAGACATACCTTTCCTTCGACATCGTCGAGTTTTTTACCCGTCCATTTCTGTAGACCTTCTGAACAGAGCTTTGTCCTGGGCCAGTAACCTTATCAACATCCCCGACCAACAAACCAAAGTCATAAACCAAGCGCGAAATTCACTATTATTCAAAGAAGGCATGCCCTGGATCAAACGAGAAAGTTCGTCAACATTTGACGTCACTATGGGTAGTTTTGATGGGGCCAAAGTATGCGAGCTAATCGGGCTCTTCATTTTAAACGCAATAAATTTGGAAAGGAAAACATGAGATGATGGTGGAGAGATGATGGACTAGCCGCTTTCAAGAACGCAACCGAATAACCGGTAGAATAGCTGCAGACAAGCTAAGAAAAGAACTAATAAAAACCTTCGACGATTTTGGCCTAAGAATCACCGCGCAGACAAACCAGAAAATAGTCAATTTCCTAGACGTAACGCTGAACCTAAACAACGGTAAATTTCAGCCATTCCGAAAGCCCAATGATGAACCGCTTTACATATACAGCCAATCAAACCATAGTTGTGGGTTATATTAACTATGATCAAACCATCCACCATCTATCCTGAAACAACTCCCCACAGCAATCAACAAAATAATCTCAAAACTCTCGTTTGACCATCCTACGTTCCAAACAGCAGCCCCTATCTACGATGACGCACTTGCAAAGAGTAATTTCAACACCAATCTATCCTACATTAACCAAGAAACTTCCGAAAGAACACCAAATCAACGAAGACGGCGGAGAAACGCCATATGGTTTAACCCTCCGTACAGTAAAAATGTTAAAACCAATATAGCAGAGAAATTACAAACATTTCCCGAAAACCCATTCCCTAAGCAAAATTTTCAACCGAAACAACCTCAAGGTTAGCTATAGCTGTATGGAGAACCCACATGAAAAATATAATCAACCGACACAACTCCCGTATTCTCTCCCAGACGCCAAAACCCAGCACCAACATGAGTTATAACTGTAACTGCCAGAGAAAATCCGAGTGCCCTCTACCTGGAAATTGTTTAGCCAGCAATATAATTTACCGAGCAGAAGTTAACACTCCTGACGATAATACAACAAAGACATATATTGGCACAAGTGCATACCACAATGGATCAAAGAGGTGCTGTCATTGTCTGGAAGAAAAGCTTTGTATTCTAAAGGCGAACAAAACACACTTGTTGAACAAAAGAACGGAACTCCTTTCAAAATGCGGGCATGAGAACAAAGCATATCTGAACAATGCATGCCGCACTAATATGTAATTAATTACCCCAAACATATGACGTAATACAATGTATATATAAGGAGTAAGTCAATTACCGCCATGAGCGTGAAACTCAACCTCGTTCCCAGGGCCTTATCTCCGCTCGCCACCCCCCCCCCCCCCCGTGAAACTTCGGGTAGTGACATTTTAAAGAATAAAGTTTATATATTTATAATTCGCTCTACCTCGTATGTTAGAACAGCCACGTCTTTGGAACGATGTTTTTTAGTATAACCGTAGCGCTACTTAACCATGCAAATAACCACTAACCCCAAAACAACTTAGATGCTAACCCTAACCCCCCGCCTAATGAGTTTTCTAACCCCCCGCCTTAAGTGTTTACTAAAAAACCAGCCTCGTATTTTGCTTTGCGAAACAAAGTAACAAACTTACGATACGTCAAAGTGAAAAGGTGGTAAACTGCCAATAATTTAGTGACGAGATACTGACGTTTCGAGCGGAGCCCTTCATCAGAGTAAGACGAGATGAAATAAAATAAATAGGGCTTATATATATATGCCAAAAGGGTGTCACAGGACAAATTAATAATTAATGAGATGCGAAAAGTTAAATCATTTGCTATTTTTACAGTCGATCAGAGGGGGAAGGCGATAATAAAGCAGTAAGAAACAAAAACTTGAAAAGGAATGAAAGTGCATAAGCTAATAATATTCCTTTTCAAGTTTTTGTTTCTTACTCTTTACTATCGCCTAATCCCCTTAATATTGGACCTGTCATTTTCCCCTCCCCCTCCGATCGACTTGATTGGCTACTTTCTACTTGTGACATCCTTTTGGCATATATATATATATATATATAAGCCCTATTTATTTTATTTCATCCCGTCTTACTCTGATGAAGGGCTCCGCTCGAAACGTCAGTATCTCGTCACTAACTTCTTGGTAGTTTACCATGTCAACGCAGCACGAGACGCAACCTCGTTCCCAGGACGCAGCACTCTACTTTTTTACGATACGTCAGTTTGATAGATGGAAACTAGTATTCACCGTTTCAATATGGCGGACAGATTTGTTCCAAGATCGCTTACTCACAAACCTAAAACGCATCTATTACCTAAAAGAAAGAGCTATCAGCCAACGCAAACGTTGAACCCTTCCTCTGAATGTTTTACTTTATCAGAAAATGAAGACTGGGACAACATTTCTGTTGTCAAACAGTTGAAAAATGAAGAAACAAATGCCACTTCGGGTGAAACTGCGAACACTTTCGTGGCCCAAAGCGAAGAAAAAGCCGAACAAGTGGACAGTGACGATGACGAAGTGGTTTATTTTAGTAAGAACCAACGTTTGCCTGATTCAGGGGAGCCAGTGTGCATAATTTGTGGTCGCTACGGAGAATACATCTGCGACCAAACTGAGGTTGATGTCTGCAGTAAGGAATGCAAAGCCAAGAACTTGTACTTAAGAAAAGCTGTTGAAACGAAGCAAATAGCAAACAAAGTTAAAAATTCGACACTGTATACTGTTGGAAACGAAAACGAACTAAAAATACCTCAAATCTGCAGCTCTTCTGGAGTTTCTTACATGGAAAATATAGTTTTCTCACCCTATAGCTACAAAATGCATCCTGAAGTTGCATCTTTAAGTGACTCTCAAATCCATGATCTTTGCCAGCAAATGGAGATCACCGTGCAGGGAGAGAGAGTTGAACGGCCAATTTTGGAGTTTTCTCATTGTCATTCAGATGTGCAGCTTATGGAAAACTTAAAGAGTTCGGGATATAAAACCCCTACGCCCATTCAAATGCAGGTCATTCCAGTTGCTTTGAGTGGACGTGACGTGTTGGCGTGTGCTCAGACTGGATCAGGAAAGACGGCAGCATTCCTAATACCAATGATAATGAAGATTCACTATGAAATGGGTAAATAAATTTACATAACATAAGTCAAATTTGCTATACATGTACCATTTGGCAACTTTCCCTGACATTCCATGCTCTCCTAGTTGTTACAAAAATTGAATTTTTCTACTGAAAACTGTTGAAGTGCCCCTAACCTCAACATTTTTTATTGTCTTATTTGGAAGAACTTTTAAAATGATAAAGTAACTTCTTTTGAAGATTTTCACTTCTTCGCTTTCTTTTCGAGATATATCAGTTTGTTTGATATGCAAATATCTGGAATTTCATCACACATGCATTAAATGAGTTATCAGAGAATGTTATATATCTTTGCGTTCATGAAATAAAAACA
Source organism: Chrysogorgia sp. JL179-B06 (assembly GCA_035772405.1). Taxonomy (NCBI): domain Eukaryota; kingdom Metazoa; phylum Cnidaria; class Anthozoa; order Scleralcyonacea; family Chrysogorgiidae; genus Chrysogorgia; species Chrysogorgia sp. JL179-B06. The sequence continues at coordinate 897,958 of JAYKKM010000348.1, forward strand.
CTAAAGTGTGAATAACACGTGTGTGCGTTTCTCCCACCACACCAAAATTTCTTGATTTTAAAGGATTTCGTTCGAGAATGAAAGAGATATACACATTTCTCCAATAAGTCATTATGCATGTGTGACGAAATTCCAGACATTTGCATATCAAACAAACTGATATATCTCAAAAAGAAAGCAATGAAACGAAAATCTTCAAAAGAAGTTACTTTATCATTTTAAAAGTTCGTCCAAACAAGACAATAAAACATTTTGAGGTTATGGGCACTTTAAAAATAAAAAACAAAAAACATACGATTTGTTGGAGAGGCGAAAGCTCAGTCGCTGTACAAAGATTTGTAACATGGTTGAAAATTGAAGAAGGCACCACAAGCCCTTGATTTTGATGTCTCTTTTGCCCAGCATGACAATGTATACCAGTATGTGGGGGGCATATGAAAAGAAAATTGAGATGACTTTTTTATTGATTTATTTGAAAGAACTCATAAAATGATAAAGGATGCAGTTTTTGCATATCTCATCTTGTTCTGGAGTTATTCAAGGTTGTGTAATATGACCTATGATGTCACAAGGTGTACCCACCATTATGACCAATCTGAAAATGAAGCATATCTTCAAAACTATTGAATAAAATTGCTTGAAACTTTGCAGAAGTATACTGTTCACAAAATTGAATATACCCATGTCAACTTTATCATTGCCATAGTAACAGATTAGTTCCCAGGCTCTGTTCATCCTTTAAAAAACTTCTTTATTTTCTGCCACTTTATAAAACAATTTTTGATTGTGGACAAGTGAAGTATATTTTCAATAGCATTGCCAACAAAACAGGGCAACTTCAAATCAAAATCTTTGTAGGGCATGCTAGAAAATAGAATTTTTTGCTTCAGAAAGAAAGAGTCTGGGAACTAATCTGTCACTATGGCAACAATAATATTGACGTGGGATATTCAATTTACTGAACTGTATACTTGTGCAACGTTTCGAGAAATTTTATTCAATAGTACAGTTTTGAAGATATGCTTCATTTTCAGATTCCGTCATAATGGCGGATACAACTAGTTGTGACGTCTTAGGTCATATTACACAACCTTGAATAACTCAAGAACGAGATAATTTATGCAAGAACTGTAAAAATTAGCCATTCTTTATTGTTTCATGAGTTCTTTCAAACAAATCAATAAAAAAGTCATCTCAATTTTTGTTTCATTTCAGCAAAGTCCTTTTGTCATAGTGTAATATGAAGTTTCATTTAGTTGTTAGACCTCCTACACACTATTTCAGCAGCATATCAAACTTAGATTTTTAATTTTTAATGGTACCAAGTTAGCTAATTACGAAGAAAGTTAATTTGAGAATTAACGTTCTTTCTAATTAGTCACATTTTTAACATTCACAACTCCATGCCCTTAATTTAAGTTCATCAAAAATGTAATTGTTCCAAGTATTAGTGAATATTTTTTGTTTTGTTAAACAGCACAACAAACAGATGAAACTCAAAGTATGCCATCTGTTCCTAAAGGTCTAGTGTTAGCTCCAACTAGAGAACTATGCATGCAAATAGAGAGACAATCCAAAGAATTGATGGCTGGCTTATCCAATATGAAAACAGCTCTTATTGTTGGTGGCTTGCCACTTCCCAGTCAAATATACCGACTGCAACAAGGTGTCCAAGTTGTTTTTGCCACACCAGGCCGACTAATTGAGTTGATTGATAAAACAGATACCAATTTCTCAGAGATAAATATGTTGGTCATTGATGAAGTTGATGTTCTCATGCAAATGGGATTTGAGCAACAGGTTAGTTGCATAGATATATACTGCAGTATGTACACTTGACAAACTACAATGATAAGAAGATTTATCTGAAATAGTTCATGTTACTGTGGTTAATACTAAGAGTATGAAACTTTCTTTTAACTTTGTTGGCCCCTAGGCTAGTGTACCGTAATATTAATGAGAATAGAAAAACTGTACATTAAACGGTAATGATTACTAAAGGTAATCAAATCCCATTGTTTGCTTTTGACATTATATTAATAATTTGAGCTTGCAGTTAATAATATTGTAGCCAGCACATTACAATATTAAAAATGTTGTATGCAGCACATTGCATTAAATATTACAATATAATGCCAATTTCATACAACAATTTACATTTTGTCGTTTTGATGTCACTATAATGAAGTAAATGCTATTTCAGTGATTTACCTATTTTCAACGGGTTATTTTATAAAAGTAATAGAAAACATTTTTTCAAAGTTATTAACTGGAAAGTGGAACACTAACACAGAATTTGACTAAACTAAGCTATAAAATAACTATATATACATGTAATATACAAAAACTAAAGTATTTTGGTTTGTTTTTCTTACCTTATCCAAATGCAGTTTTACCAAACTAAAGTAACTCAGTTTTTAATACCTTCACCTTGTACTGTACTGTGCATGTATAATAAATATATATGTATATATATGTCATTTACCGTATTGGTCAGTCAGTATAGAAAAAGATTTGCCCTCCGTCTCAAAAACGACCCTCGCAGCCTCAGGCAGTTAATTTCTGAAACCTTAGGCAAGTATTTTTGTATACAGACCTCCATCCGGTAAATAACATATCTTTCTTAAACAATGTTATGATTAACTTGTACCATTTGTCATTCATAAATTTTAGGTTCATTCAATCCTTGAATCTATTCCACGCCAGCGACAAACATTGCTTTTCTCGGCAACCATTCCACCAGCTGTAGAAAAAATCTCAGGCTCACTGTTGGACAATCCTTTATGGATATCCGTTGGTACACCTAGTGCTCCTAACATGGACGTGAAACAAGTTGTGCTGTGGGTGGATGACAAGTCCAAAAAGAAAAGGTTATTCTCATTGCTAAAAGATCACAAGTATTTCACTCCACCCATTCTAGTATTTGTGGATTCTAAAATGGGAGCTGATCTGTTGGCTGAGGCAATTCGTAAGGTGGGAAATTGTATCAAATTTGTCCCATTCTTGATTTATCTATGGATATATAACTGTAGAATCTCGAAAGTACCTGGGCGGCTACTTTCGAAATTAGTGACCTCTAAGGGCAGTTACTTTCGGAGGGCGCTTACTTTCGATCCACTACTATACATTTTGCACAACGTTTCAAAGTTTTGTTTTATTTTGATTAAATTACATAAGAGTTGTTACTTATTATCTAATATGCTAATAATTTACCCTACTCGATACCGAATATTCAGATACAGAAATGGAAGAGCACGTCTGAACGATGACAAAGACAAACTTATAACTACTGTCTGAAATTCCTAAACTGTTATATTACTGTTTTCTACATGTTTTAATCCATGCCATTCAAAATAAATTGTTAAACAGATTACAGGTTACAACTTATTTATACAATAGTTATAGACATCGGAAGGGGCTACTTTCGGGGGGAGGCGGTTACTTTAAGAGGGGCTGCTACTTTCGAGAGGGCGGTTATTTTCGAGATTCTACGGTATTTATTAATTGCATTTTAAGTAAGGCAAGCTACAAAAGAATAACTGTACAAATGTTTTAATTACAGTACCTTGAACATTTTAAATGCTTATGGTACCATGAAGTTCAAAGAAATAATACTGAATTCATGCCTCACTTTTCACCATTAGATGTGTAATATCTGCTGTACTTCAATGCATGGTGATAAAGTTCAAAGTGAAAGGACAAGAATTCTAGAGTCATTCTTAGCTGGAGAGTACAAAGTATTGGTTTGCACAAGCATTATGGGCAGAGGACTTGATCTACGATGTGTTAAACAGGTGAATAAAATAATACTGTTATTATATAATGTAGAACTAGAACAGTAGAAATAAGGTAAACAAATTTGACCAGAGATTTACTTTTTATCCTGCAAGAAGATGGAGTGGTCAGAGTATTTTTTCTCCCCTTTCTTGGGAAGTGGCAACAAAACAAAAGAAAGTTCTGTTCATAGGGTCGCCAATATAAAGTTGGGCGGTATGGGAATTTCAATACCGGTATTCGAAAAATACCGTAGTATACCGTTACAATTTTTTAGCGATTGTGTGATCTACAGTAAGTACGTTGACATCCAATAACCCATTCAATAAACACTTAGTGTGAAGCCCAAAGGAATAGCAATGTCACGTGTGATGGGAGAATCGTCCCCAAACATTCAAGGAAAAATGTTTGAGTTATTGGGAGTTTGTTTCGTTAAACAATCTAACATTAGATAGATAAATCAGTGTTTTATTTTTAATACATATTTCAACTCCATATTCAAAAAGCCTAGTTTTCATACGAGTACGTTCTCCACGATTGCTCAAAAGTCAAAAATGAATTTTCTTTTTTCTTTTGCACAAAACATAGTTTAAAATATCAAAACTATCGTTTTTGCACCTTAGAAATACCCTACTCATGTTTTACTGTCCATTTGAGATGATGTCCATTGTGTCGGGCACCTCGATGAGACCATGATCAGACAAAAGTGTAACGACGGTTGATTGAAATTTTAAATCCGGTTTGCTTCAATTGTCACGACGGTTTGAAATATAAAAAAATAAAAACTTCCCGACCTGGAAAAGTTGGAATGGGTGGATTAAACAAGTATTTTTTTTATGTTGCCTAACTAAAAATACCGGTATACTTCCTAACTTTAATGCATGCCAACTATAATAGTACTACAGAGACTCAATAAGTCTAATCTAAATATTTATCTTTTTTTATTCATGAGGTGATTAACTTTGACATGCCATCCAATGTGCACGAGTATATTCACCAAGTTGGTCGAGCAGGTCGTCTGGGCTCCAAGGGTCTTGCCATAACATTCATCAACAACACAAACAAAGGAGTCTTTCTGGATCTTATTGAAACTATTCAACCCCATGGAGTAAAGTTACCTCAGGAATTAACCAATTCTCCATACTTAACCGAACAGCAGCATGCAAGAGAACGTAAACACAAAAAACGCAAAAGAAAGAGTGAAGAATGTTATGTGAATAGAGAAAACCTAATGGCTATGTTGAAGAAAAGTACTTTTAGACGAAGGCTGAAAAACCGATAAGCTAGATAACATTTTACTAACTACCTAAGTCCTAAAGAAATAAGATATTACTATTAGTATGTCCTCAGTCTGTATACAATTGCAATAAACAATTTCAGATTCACAAGAGGTGAACTTTTTTTCCACTCCTTTGATGACTCATGAACCACCAAAAAAACCTTGTATTCTCATCAGTGAGGGTTCTGATGTAGTTTGACACGTACAGATCGTAGTAACGAAACAAGTAGCTACACGTACATAAACTGGTCTGTGCTTACAACCTCGTCTTACCAGAACCTTACGGCTTACATTAAAAGTCGGGGTGTGCGTGACGCTCATGTGTGTAAACGTACAGCTAAAAGTTCGGGTGTGCGTGACTAACATGTGTGTAAACGCACAGCTAAAAGTTCGGGTGTTGCGTGACGCTCATGTGTGTAAACGCACAGCTAAAAGTTCGGGTGTTGCGTGACGCTCATGTGTGTAAACACACAGCTAAAAGTTCGGGTGTTGCGTGACGCTCATGTGTGTAAACGCACAGCTAAAAGTTCGGGTGTTGCGTGACGCTCATGTGTGTAAACGCACAGCTAAAAGTTCGGGTGTTGCGTGACGCTCATGTGTGTAAACGCACAGCTAAAAGTTCGGGTGTTGCGTGACGCTCATGTGTGAAACACACAGCTAAAAGTTCGGGTGTTGCGTGACGCTCATGTGTGTAAACACACAGCTAAAAGTTCGGGTGTTGCGTGACGCTCATATGTGTAAACGCACAGCTAAAAGTTCGGGTGTTGCGTGAGGCTCATGTGTGAAACACACAGCTAAAAGTTCGGGTGTTGCGTGACGCTCATGTGTGTAAACGCACAGCTAAAAGTTCGGGTGTTGCGTGACGCTCATGTGTGTAAACGCACAGCTAAAAGTTCGGGTGTTGCGTGACGCTCATGTGTGAAACGCACAGCTAAAAGTTCGGGTGTTGCGTGACGCTCATGTGTGTAAACGCACAGCTAAAAGTTCGGGTGTTGCGTGACGCTCATGTGGTGTAAACGCACAGCTAAAAGTTCGGGTGTTGCGTGACGCTCATGTGTGTAAACGCACAGCTAAAAGTTCGGGTGTTGCGTGACGCTCATGTGTGTAAACGCACAGCTAAAAGTTCGGGTGTTGCGTGACGCTCATGTGTGTAAACGCACAGCTAAAAGTTCGGGTGTTGCGTGACGCTCATGTGTGTAAACGCACAGCTAAAAGTTCGGGTGTTGCGTGACGCTCATGTGTGTAAACGCACAGCTAAAAGTTCGGGTTTGCGTGACGCACAGCTAAACGTTTGGATGTGTGTGGCATGCGCGTAACGCACAGCTAAAACACGTTAAAACCAAAGACCAACTTGTTCACTTTACTGACAAATTCATTCAATTTTTCTACTTTAACAGCGTTGGATTAAAATGACATAGAACTTGTTTTAAATAATTTAATGTGTATCGTTTAACAAAAACTTAGTTAAAATTCGGAGATACTAAACTAATACAGTATTTACAATTACTACAAGGAAACCTTATTAAATATACATTCAATATAACATTACTAATAAATAAATTCAAATAAATACAATTCCATCTTTTTAAAGCCTTTGGCGACCTAAATAATGGCATGCTATTATCTTAAGCTACGCGGTTACACTCACCAATTTGTGTCACCGAGTTTTTTACAATGGCATTGCGTCGAGTTCCACTAGCCGATCGTTTTGAAATTCGTGTTGCAGGCATTGACATAGCAATTTAAAAATGATATTCATTTCATTATCAGGTCAAAACGTCGGCTGGTAGATATATTTTCAATTCAATTAACTTTAACTGATCATTAAAAACTTGCAATGTATTGGGAACGCTAAGATGGTCGTGTGGAAGTAGATTACATTCATCTCGCAACTCCATTGCGACCGAAATTGGTGAGAGAACTGGTAGCTTTACTTCATTTCATTTCGCTTTGCCTGTTTATGAAAACTGCGTTGTAGCTCATAATTTAATTCTAAGAATATTATTTACGTACGTACGTATACACTTTATGGAGTGCACCTGACTAAAATCAACCCGAACGTGAACATAAAAAAGCACGGACCCAAATTCGAGGTTGAAAAATGGTCAAAATAGAGTTCTTTCTGAATTTCTATATGTTGCTTTTTGAAGTTCTCGCTCGGGTACATGTTATGCGTAATCTGTGCAGTACTAAATTAAGATAAATATAAATAAAACATGAACGTCGATTATTCTTTTACTAGCCCAAGGTTTCTTTGACAAACCTACGTCCATCTGACACCAAAGTCCAGCGTAAAAACGAAATGGAATGTGATGATTCTGGCTCTCGTTAAGGATCGATGCGTTTCAATCGGAGAGAAGGATCGGTTTTCAGTAATTTTTGTTCTTTCTGAAAAGACACGACACAAAATAACTCTGTTAAGAATGAAATTGCCCAAGAATCCTCGGATACACTGTTAATTTCAATACATAATTTCACCAATCTGTGAACCAGGTAAATTATTTCAAACATCCCGTATAATGTCTACTTGATCCCATCCACCGAGGGTGGAAAAACCGAGTGGAGACTAAGACTAGCATATTCGACATCTCCGCGGAAGCAAACCATTGCTAACCATAACGACTCTAACTCAAAATAGAGATAAACATTACATTAACGGGAAGTGATAGTCTCTACTCCATTTTTACGCTCGGTGGATTGCATCTAGTGTTAGGCAGATAAACTTATTCTAACGCAAACTCTCAAACGCAATAAAACACAGTCACTCAAAAAACTTACAATCTGTGGATCTGAAGGGAGACGCGACAAAAGGTCGGCTAACTCGTTGTTATCGACAGCATTGGGTTTCCGAATCTTCTTCGTGAATTTATTAATTCCTAGAAAGAAAGATGGCTTAGCTGTGTTCAACGAGAGTACGTTTTCCTAATGACGTCATAATTTAGTCTATGTTTGTGTCGATGCTTTCGGCCTCCCTGCAAATCTTGTCCCCAGAGCCTTGGTGGTTTGATTTCTTATTAAATATTCGATATTTGTTATGCACAATAAAATCCAAATTGCTCTACAGAAATATGTACTGCTCATTGGTTTCGTATGATTTCAAACACGACAATTAGTTAATTAACTCGTTTCCTTTGATACCCCTGCAGGCCTGGAAATAAGCGCCGGTCAGCTCGAGATAGCAGGATTCTGCTATTCTAAATATTAATTTTTGTCACGAGGCATTTCAACTTCCCTTAGTAAACGGATGAGTGAAGAAGTAACTTCTAGAATTTGAAACAAGTAAGAAGTAACTACATACCGAACGCCAATAAAAGGAACTTGATAGGTACAATATACAACACGACTGTCGCACCAGTCATCGCGACACACACCATCGTTGACACGAACGGTACGGTCCAGTTAAAGAGACTAAAGGAAAAAATAATACACATTTATTATATGGCACAAGTTACTTCCGGTGAAATCGCAATGTTCCCGAGTCTCGATGTTCCCCGAGAGTCTCGATGTTTCCTGAGAGTCTCGATGTTCCCCAAGAGTCTCGATGTTCCCCAAGAGTCTCGATATTCCCCAAGAGTCTCGATGTTTCCCGAGAGTCTCGATGTTTCCCGAGAGTCTCGATGTTTCCTGAGAGTCTCGATGTTCCCCAAGAGTCTCGATGTTTCCTGAGAGTCTCGATGTTCCCCAAGAGTCTCGATGTTTCCTGAGAGTCTCGATGTTCCCCAAGAGTCGATGTTCCCCAAGGGTCTCGATGTTTCCCGAGAGTCTCGATGTTCCCCAAGAGTCTCGATGTTCCCCAAGAGTCTCGATGTTTCCCGAGAGTCTCGATGTTTCCCGAGAGTCTCGATGTTCCCCGAGAGTCTCGATGTTCCCCAAGAGTCTCGATGTTCCCCAAGAGTCTCGATGTTCCCCAAGAGTCTCGATGTTTCCTGAGAGTCTCGATGTTTCCCGAGAGTCTCGATGTTCCCCAAGAGTCTCGATGTTCCCCAAGAGTCTCGATGTTCCCCAAGAGTCTCGATGTTCCCCAAGAGTCTCGATGTTCCCAAGAGTCTCGATGTTTCCCGAGAGTCTCGATGTTTCCCGAGAGTCTCGATATATATATATATATATATATACTCATGCATCTTACTTTTTCGCTCTTTCCAGCATCGACGCCACATTATCCAAGCCATTTTGGATCGTTTGACACAAGTTGGTTATCATTGCCATTTTCTCTTTAAAGCTCTTCCCTTTGTCCTGGAAAGTTACAAAACAAGTTCATAATACACATTTCAAGTTTTAACAAAACGGACCTCAACGATGACGTCCTTCAAACAAAAAGAATTATTCATACCAAACAAAAAGAATAAATAATTTGTAGTCTCCCAAACAATCCCAACGTTGTTCGTTATTTATTTATTTATTATTTCGCCTACTGTATAGTACATAATGAAAGTGCCAGATTATTGCAGTGCCAGATTATTGCGGTCCCAGAATAATTAAATTAAAAATTAAATAGTTTTAAGAATGTTCCTGTTCAAGAGTTGTTAGTTGTTATAGACGCATCAGCGTAGGATACCAATTAGACTGCGAACAGAATTGCATTTTGGGCAAATCGTTTTCCATGTTCGCGGATCTTCAGCGGGGTCATAGTGGTCCAATACCCTGATTTTATATTGCAGGAGGTTGCATTTAATGTTAGTTAACGTAAGTTCCTTCAACCGAATTTCGTTCGGGAGGACATTCCACGTCCTACATGATCGCTGGAAAGTTAGTGTTCTACATTTTCGTGGACGAAATTGTAGAAGATCTGGGTCGTTATCATGGAAGTTCTTGTGTATACTGATCGTTCAATACAATAATACATACCCCTTTTTTCTTCGTTTCTTCTTCGTCATCATCATCGTCTTCATCTTCATCTTGCGGCGGTCCTTCCTACAAAACACAAATGAAAGATCCATCACCATCCGCACGATCGTCTATCACTGCTCCAAGGTCGCATCATAAAAACGATACCAAGCAGATGTTCCGTCATAGTATCGCTTCACAGAGGCCTGGATTTTTATGCGACGCACACTTTAATTTAGACGAACTTCAGACAGACACGTCTGAAATTCTTGTTTTAATGTCACATCGAATTAATTGCATAAATTACTAATGCCGCTAAAAAACGATTACCGTAGAATCTCGAAAGTAACCGCCCCCGAAAGTAGCCGCCCCCTCGAAAGTAGCCGCTTTTTTAAACAATTACTACGAAAACCCGAAAGTAGTCGCCCGCACCGAAAGTAGCCGCCCCTCTTAAAGTAACCGCCCCCTGAAAGTAGCCCCTTCCGATGTCTATAACTATTGTATAAATAAGTTGTAACATCTGTTTAACAATTTATTTTGAATGGCATGGATTAAAACATGTATAAAACAGTAATATCAAAGATTCAGGAATTCCAGACACAAGTTTGTCTTTGTCATCGTTCAGACGTCCTCTTCCATTTCGGTATCTGAATATTCGGTATCGAGTACGGTAAATTATTAGCATATTAGAGTAATCTTATAATAATTATCAAAATAAAACAAAACTTTGAAACGTTGTGCAAAATGTACAGTAGTGGTTAAAATTTGGCCGATGCTAAAAATAACAACCCGAAAGTAAGCGCCCTCCAAAAGTAACCGCCCCTCCGAAAGTAGCCGCCCTTAGAGGTCACTAATTTCGAAAGTAGCCGCCCATAGCTGTAACTGTGGTTATTTTGAGCAGCAGAATCCTTGTTATTCTGTTCATCCCTTAAATTCGTCGGAATTAAATTCATCGACTAAATAGGCTTGTTATAACTATTGTAGCGGACATGTTACGACTATTGTAGCAGACTTGTTACAATTATTGCAACAGACTTATTACAATTATTCATAGTTAATATGAATTATTGTAGCAGACTTGTTACAATTATTGCAACAGGCTTGTTACAATTATTCATAGTTAATATGAATTATTGTAGCAGGATTGTTACAATTATTGCAACAGGCTTGTTACAATTATTCATAGTCAATATGAATTATTGTAGCAGGCTTGTTACAATAGCGTAGAGTCTGGCTGCTATTAATAGCTCAAAAAGAGGACAAACAAACCAAATTTGACTCACAAATGATTGCAAATGAGCTATTTCTTTTGTTATGGCCGCAAGAATTATGGGTAAAAGCGGACAAACATCGATGCTGACGTCATCTCGACGGAGCGCTATTATTGTAGCAGACTTGTTACAACTATTGTAGTGGACAATTGTTACAACTAATGTAGCAGGCTTGTTGTGACAGTGTACAGTATTGTACACTTTGCGTACAGCTAAGAAGAAGACTCACCTGATCTTCAGGGTTAATATTTCTATCGGTTAACAACACGTGAATAACATATTGCTTGAGGAACGCCAGTAACACACCAAGAGGGACGAAATACAGATTGAAATTTAACACTAACATGATGTATACCTGAATAAACATGAAACGACAAAAATACAAATAAATCATCCTGTTACCACTGGTAGCTGAGCAACGTCTGGCTAGCAATCGGAAGGTTGCAGGTTGCATCCCCGCACTCAGAACTCTAAGTTGTTTAGAGCTTGTACAGCACCAACTTAACGAATTATAAAGTAGTTCAACTTACCAAAAAGGCGAAGGCACTCCTGAATTTGTACTGCCATGTAAACAACGAACCAACAAATGCCCCAGTTGATGCAACACTTGCACCAACTTTACCCATTCTGTCAATGTTTCTCTGCAACAGCTAAAAACAAAGAAAAATTACATGCTACCATAAAAAAATTGGCAGGTAAATTCCACACCATTTGGTGTCCAAATTGGGCACCATTTATGTTCAACACTTATTGTTTTTCATTCAAAAACTTTACACTAAGTCATTGGTGTGCATCATATGTACAGCAGCCAGCTACATGTATATTATTTCACATCATCAACTGTATAAATTACATATGACATGCATTCTGTCTTCGGCATGCCTACCTGGCGTTT
>JAYKKM010000348.1:1515000-1725000 GCA_035772405.1 Chrysogorgia sp. JL179-B06
TACATTCAGCCAAGTCCCAGTCCAAAAGAAGAAAAACAAAAATAACAACAAACAGCTAAAGGTTTTTTTTAGCAAACTCACTACTTACTTAAACATTAATATTGTAATGATCGTCAGCATTAATCCAACCAATGATATTGCACATCCAATATAACTTATTAAACCAAGTATTTCCTCGTGAGATGTTTCATCGTCGGTTACTTGTATATCCTGAAAGCGCAGTGTAGAAAGAAAATAACATTTAAATTTATTTTAATAATATTCAGTGACGTAACTCAGTGACGTCAGCATGTCCACAATGCCATATAGAAATCAACTGCTTGTTTTGTGCATTAATTCGTATAACATTCGGAAAACTCTTACAAAAATCCAAAATGCAATTCCACATGTGAAATAGGGATTCATATATGCAGAAACGACTAATTTCGCATATGAAATAACAAATGAAATCGTAAAACGTAATAAAATTGAAATCATAAAATTCAATGTGATAACAAGTTTCATATTGTGAGCTTTCACATGTGAAATATTTCGTTCCAATTTTTTTCACTTTCTTATTGGCTCAAACCAACTTCGCAGGCTGAACCCACTCGTCTCCAAATGTTTTTCACATTATTATTATTATTATTATTATTATTTACAAATATTTTACAACGGTAACCCTTCAGAACGCGTAGGTATCTGTTTTTCAAGGGGCCGTATCCTAATCCTATGCTCAACAAAACTATTACTAAATTAATTACAATATGTTACACTATTGAAAAATATTAAAGACTTATTAACCGAGTGCGAGGTCTGTACGGTAAAGTATTTGCCTGAGGTTTTCGTACAGACCGAGCGACGAAGGCGGTCTGTGCGAAAAAATCGAAGGCAAATACTTTACCGTACAGACCAAGCAAACGAGGTTAATAAGACATTTATTGTATGGCTTTTGGTTCATTTTGTTTTCTGTTTTTAACGTTGGGTTTGTCTTCAGATGTTGCCGTTTACCTTACCTCTGAGCTTGTTGATTTCGCTTCATGTTTACACGCGTTACTGGTCGTTAGGCATTCATTTTCTTCACTTATAGATAAACAGCTTTCAAGAAAAGCAGCACTAATGTTCCAGGACATGTTATTGTTCGAACTTTTTCAATCCTCTTTTATTTTCATCTAAATTAACTCAGAAATTTTCCCGCCAAAACTTACCGGTCGGGAAAAAGGCGTATTGCCCATACGCTTTTTTCCGGACCTCTCATGAACCAATCAGCGTGCGCCATCTTTCTTAGCCATATAATAATAATAATTATTAAAGTAACGTAATATGAAAACTGTTACATCGGTCTATCCTGTTATGTCTGAGAATTGTCGTTATCCCTAAGCATAGCTCTAAACTGTTTAACCGTTATTTCCGGCACCTTGAAATTCCTTGGTAGGTTATTCCAGTATTTAGCTCCTGTGTATAGCTAATGCTTTTCTTTAAGAAATTTGTTTTTCGCTTGTCCAATTGGTAATTATTATTGTTACTACGAAGTTGATCATTTTTGTTACATGCAAAATGACATGTGAAATTTTCGAAAGGGAAGCCTAAAGCTTTTTCAAGTAATAGCAACTCACCATTAACATTGCAAAATTCGTCAAGTGATCACAATGACAGACTACTCTTCCATCTTCCAGCAGCCCTTGAAACACACATCCTTTGTGTGACCATCTTGCCAAACTAAAATTCCAAAATCCACACAACGTGCTGTTTCTATCTCCAAGCTTTATACTCGGGTACGTTAACACAATTGGCTTTTTCAAATTTGAAATTGTCTGGCCTTTGATACTGCCAGCGATCACATAACCATTGAGACGTTGAGAAAAGTTTGTCTGCCCGGAGGAAAGCACTCGAAAGAATTTGGTTTCCTTGTACAGCGCTAAGAGTACGGTGTGAGAGTGGGAAAAATTAGCAAAGGTTGATTCGTTGAATAGTGAAGGAGGCAAATGAATGGTCGTCGCTTTTGCTTGAGAAATAGTCTTGTTGTCGGTTGGTTCTTTCACAATACTATTATTTGTTAACGGCGATGATGGTTTTTCAGTTACAATTCCTGCGAAAGTTATTCCAGTGAAAGAACGAGGAGTGACAATTGACAAGTCAATGGCAAAGTTTTTCAGCGTTTTTCGGAAAAATCCTACCGTTGTGATGTTCAGTATTTCAAGGAAGTTATTTAACGATTCAACAATCCTGCAAGTAACACCAAAATAAAATAGTAATGGACATCACCCAACTATCTATCTATCCTTCCATCCATCCGTCCATCAACATCCAGCCATCCATATATTCATACATCCCATCCATCTATCAATCCATTCAATTCACTCAACCACCCACTTGGTTGAAAGAGCTAGACCTGAAATTTAAATAATTAGCTGTAAACCGTTACCGTCATTTACCTTAGAGACGAATTTGTTTGTCGTTGACCTGTTATGACAACATCCAAAGGAGCATCGAGAATGTTGTCAATCGTGTCAAAAAAATTATCAGCAACCTGTAAGGCAAATGGATGAGACGATGAGTAAAATGTCCTCATTATTATCTCCATTCCATTCTCAACCTCATTCCCACCATTATTTCTAGTGACGTATAAACTACAAAATCAACCTTAACCTCATTTTCCTCCTCCTTCTCATTCCCTATGTTTACCTCATTAGCTTTTCCCTTCACTGCTGCAATTTTTTCCAAGATAGACGCAGTATTGGCAATATCCTCTGGAATAAGCTTTTTCCCAGGATATGACAAATTTTTTATCACTTCACCCACTTCAATCGCATTACTTGAATTCACGTTTTTCTTAACAGAGAAGAGACATGTTCAGAAAATCTTACAAAGAAATTATAGACCAACTTGGAAAAACCTTAAAGTTAGGGGTCAAACGATAATCGGATCCGCGCATCGGTTCGGGCCGATATTCGCAACATCGGCAGAAATATCGGATACCATTACAACACGATCTCTTCCTTAAATTAACTATTATCCTTAATTTACAAATCGCTCTAATATTAATTAAGGATAATGGTTAATTTAGCGGCGATCGTCAGAGTCACGCATGCGTATGTTAGTCAATTACTATCCCACAAGCTTAGTATCTCTCTCTTGTTTATAAGTTTAGCAAGCCAAGTAGGGGAGTGTCGGAGTGGATGGGTCCGGCGCTAGCGATAGAGAAAATTTTGCAGGGGTTGTTGGGTTCTAACATTAGATTAGCCATTATCCTTAATTCAGAGCGATTTCTAAATTAAGGATAATAGTTAATTTAAGGAAGAGATCGTGTTGACCATTAACCCTCGAACAACTAGTTTTCAACTTTTCAGTCTTTCCCCGGAAACCTTAAAATAAAAGTATACTTTCTAACAATATAGGCAATAATCTTCATTATTAAGACTTTACTTCCCGCCTTGTACCTCAATCGTCGTACACTCTCTAAAACATTTAAAAATTCATAAATGCATCGCACCTCTGAAAGGTCAAATATACTTTGGCTCCTCTGGCGGCGGTAAGGGCAGGCTTTAGCATTCATAGGTTCCCATAAAATTTCTAAAGTCTCATCTTTATACCGACATACGCGAGTAGCTGAACTGTTGCGATCGTTGGGACAAGTGATGGTAGCACGACTTCCGACAGTAGTCTCTGGCCAAGAGAGAACGCCCAAACCTTTTGCTGTGCCAATATTCTCGTGTGGGCAAGACCCTGGATAACAAAAAAGTCATTTTTTCTTATTATTCGAATATTTTCAGTTTTGCACACAATCCCGGGTTGTGTATTTAAGATCTATTGTCCGCCATTTTTGGGTTCAATTTTGTTTGGCAGTTACGGTTCCAGTTATAGCTAGGTCAATATGTAAGAGGAGGATTCAGAAATAGAAAAAAAAAACTTACCATTCATTGGTGGTGTGGTTGCTGTTGTAACAATAAAATATAAAAAGAACAGAGCAATTGAAAGTTAGCAATAAAAGACATACAAGATATTTCAACAAATTATCATTGCATATACAGCTAGGTCAGTACGCAAGAGAAGGATTCAGAACTTACCTGTAGTTTTTGGTGGCGTGGTTGCTGTTGTAACTATAAAATATACATGAACAGAGTAATAGAAAGTTTAGCAATAAAACACTTTCGAGATATTTCAACAAATTATCATTGCATATACAGCTAGGTCACTACGCATGGAGAAGGACTCAGAACTAGAAAAAACAACTTACCTGCAGTCTTTGGTGGTGTGGTTGCTGTTGTAACTATAAAATATGAAAAGAACAGAGTAATTGAAAGTTTGGCAATAAAAGACATACGTGATATTTCAACAAATTATCATTGCATATACAGCTAGGTCAATACGCACGAGCAGGATTCAGAACTAGAAAAAAACATATTACCATTCACAATTGGTGGTGTGGTTGCTGTTGTAACTATAAAATATAAAAAAACAGAGCAATTGAATGTTTAGCAATTAAATACTTTCGAGATATTTCAACAAATTATCCGTCGCATATAGAGCTAGGTCAATACGCAAGAGAAGGATTCAGAATTAGAAAAAAATAACTTACCATTCACAATTGGTGGTGTGGTTGCTGTTGTAACTATAAAATATAAAAAGAACAGAGTAATAGAAAGTTTAGAAATAAAAGACTTACGAGATATTTCAACAAATTATCATTGGATATAGAGCTGGGTCAATACGCAAGAGAAGGATTCAGAACTAGAAAAAAAGAACTTACCATTCATTGGTTGTGTGGTTGCTGTTATAACTATAAAATATTAAAAAAACTGAGCAATTGAATGTTTAGCAATAAAAAACTTTCGAGATATTTCAACAAATTATCATTGGATAACAACTTAAAGATGAACAGCGATAAAACGGAACTTCTCATACTGCACTCAAAACATCGCCCACAGCCATCGTTGGATTATGTTGTTGTCATGGACATCCCAGTTTCACAAACTCAGTCTGCACGGAACATCGGCGTTGTTTTTGACAACACAATGGACCTTCATAAGCACGTGAACAAGATCTGCAAGTCTACATTCTATCATATTAGGAACATTTCCCAAGTACGCAGATATCTTAGTATTAAATCTACAAAGACCCTCCTTCATGCATTTGTCAAGTCTCGAGTTGATGGATGTAATTCTTTACTGTATGACCTGCCTAGCTACCTAATTCAACGGCTACAATATGTGCTAAACTCGGCTGCTAGACTCATATCTTTGTATCGCAAGGCTGATCCCATTAAGCCTCTGCTTATCGATTTGCACTGGCTCCCTGTGGAGCAACGTATTAATTTTAAGATTTTACTATTTACATACAAGATAGATAATGGCTTAGCACCTTCGTATCTGAGTGACTTGCTCGTCCCATATACTCAAAGCAGATCTCTAAGATCAACACACAAGCTTCTTCTTTGTCAACCGACATATCGACTTAAGTCGTATGGGTTTAGAGCAGCTTCTCGGTTTGCGCCCCCCCGTCTATTGAACAAACTGCCTATGGACATTAAGTTTAGCACTACTGTTCCAATTTTTAAGCATAAACTAAAGACGCACCTTTTTAGATTAGGTTATTATTAATTAACTTTTTAGATATTAGATACATTTTATTTTGTAATATATACTTTAGATATACCGTTTATTAAGATGTAAAGCGCATTTGGGCATATTATGGAGAATGCGCTATATCAAGTAATAAATTATTATTATTATCATTGCATATACAGCAAGGTCAATACGCAAGAGAACGATTCAGAACTAGAAAAAAAGAAACTTACCATTCACAATTGGTGGTGTGGTTGCTGTTATAACTATAAAATATAAAAAGAACGGAGCAATTGAATGTTTAGCAATAAAAGACTTACGAGATATTTCAACAAATTATCATTGCATATACAGTTAGGTCAACATGCAAAAGAAGGATTCAGAAGTAGAAAAAAACATATTACCATGCACAATTGGTGGTGTGGTTGCTGTTGAAACTATAAAATATAAGAAGAACAGAGTAATTGAAAGTTTAGCAACAAAACACTTAAGTGATTTTTCAACACATTATCATTGCCATATAAAGTTAGGTCAATATGCAAGAGAAGGGTTCAGAACTAGAAAAAACAACTTACCATTCACAATTGGTGGTGTGGTTGCTGTTGTAACTATAAAATATAAAAAAACAGAGCAATTGAATGTTTAGCAATAAAACACTTTCGATATATTTCAACAAATTATCATTGCATATACAGTGCAAGAGAGGTATTCAGAAGTAGGAAAAAAACATTACCATGCACAATTAGTGGTGTGGTTGCTGTTGAAACTATAAAATATAAGAAGAACAGAGCAATTGAAAGTTTAGCAATAAAAGACTTACGAGATATATCAACAAATTATCATTGCATATATAGATAGGTAAAAACGCAAGAGAATGATTCAGAACTAGAAAAAAAAAATTACCAGTATTTGGTGGTGGTGTGGTTGCTGTTGTAACTATAAAATATAAAAAGAACAGAGTAATGGAAAGTTTAGCAATAAAAGACTTACGTGATATTTCAACATATTACCATTGCGTATACAGCTGGGTCAAAATGCAAGAGAAGGATTCAGAAGTAGAAAAAAAACATATTACCATTCACAATTGGTGGTGTGGTTGCTGTTGAAACTATAAAATATAACAAGAACAGAGCAATTGAAAGTTTAGCAATAAAAGACTTACGAGATATTTCCGCAAATTATCATTGGATATACAGTGAGGTCAATATGCAAGAGAAGGATTCACAAGTAGAAAAAAACATATTACCATTCACAATTGCTGGTGTGGTTGCTGTTGTAACTATAAAATATTAAAAAACAGAGCAATTGTATGTTTAGCAATAAAAGACTTACGAGATATTTCAACAAATTATCATTGCATATAGAGCTAGGTCAATACACAAGATAAGGATTCAGAACTAGAAAAACAACTTACCTGCAGTATTTGGTGTTGTAGTTGCTGTTATAACTATAAAATATAAAAAGAACAGAGCAATTGAATGTTTAGCAATAAAAGACTTTCGAGATATTTCAACAAATTATCATTGCATATACAGTTAGGTCAATATGCAAGAGAAGGATTCAGAAGTAGGAAAAAAACATATTACCATGCACAATTGGTGGTGTGGTTGCTGTTGAAACTATAAAATATAAGAAGAACAGAGCAATTGAAAGTTTAGCAATAAAAGACTTACGAGATATTTCAACAAATTATCATTGCGTATACAGCTAGGTAAAAAGGAAAGAGAAGGATTCAGAACTAGAAAAACAACTTACCTGCAGTATTTGGTGGTGTAGTTGCTGTTATAACTATAAAATATAAAAAGAACAGAGCAATTGAAAGTTTAGCAATAAAAGACTTACGAGATATTTCAGCAAATTATCATTGCATATACAGTTAGGTCAACATGCAAAAGAAGGATTCAGAAGTAGAAAAAAACATATTACCATGCACAATTGGTGGTGTGGTTGCTGTTGAAACTATAAAATATAAGAAGAACAGAGTAATTGAAAGTTTAGCAACAAAACACTTTAGTGATATTTCAACACATTATCATTGCCATATAAAGTTAGGTCAATATGCAAGAGAAGGGCTCAGAACTAGAAAAAACAACTGACCATTCACAATTGGTGGTGTGGTTGCTGTTGTAACTATAAAATATAAAAAAACAGAGCAATTGAATGTTTAGCAATAAAACACTTTCGATATATTTCAACAAATTATCATTGCATATACAGTGCAAGAGAAGTATTCAGAAGTAGAAAAAAAACATTACCATGCACAATTAGTGGTGTGGTTGCTGTTGAAACTATAAAATATAAGAAGAACAGAGCAATTGAAAGTTTAGCAATAAAAGACTTACGAGATATAACAACAAATTATCATTGCGTATATAGATAGGTAAAAACGCAAGAGAATGATTCAGAACTAGAAAAAAAAATTACCAGTATTTGGTGGTGGTGTGGTTGCTGTTGTAACTATAAAATATAAAAATAACAGAGTAATGGAAAGTTTAGCAATAAAAGACTTACGTGATATTTCAACATATTATCATTGCGTATACAGCTAGGTCAAAATGCAAGAGAAGGATTCAGAAGTAGAAAAAAAACATATTACCATTCACAATTGGTGGTGTGGTTGCTGTTGAAACTATAAAATATAACAAGAACAGAGCAATTGAAAGTTTAGCAATAAAAGACTTACGAGATATATCAACAAATTATCATTGCATATATAGATATGTAAAAACGCAAGAGAATGATTCAGAACTAGAAAAAAAAAATTACCAGTATTTGGTGGTGGTGTGGTTGCTGTTGTAACTATAAAATATAAAAAGAACAGAGTAATGGAAAGTTTATCAATAAAAGACTTACGTGATATTTCAACATATTATCATTGCGTATACAGCTAGGTCAAAATGCAAGAGAAGGATTCAGAAGTAGAAAAAAAACATATTACCATTCACAATTGGTGGTGTGGTTGCTGTTGAAACTATAAAATATAACAAGAACAGAGCAATTGAAAGTTTAGCAATAAAATACTTACGAGATATTTCCGCAAATTATCATTGGATATACAGTGAGGTCAATATGCAAGAGAAGGATTCACAAGTAGAAAAAAACATATTACCATTCACAATTGCTGGTGTGGTTGCTGTTGTAACTATAAAATATTAAAAAAACAGAGCAATTGTATGTTTAGCAATAAAAGACTTACGAGATATTTCAACAAATTATCATTGCATATAGAGCTAGGTCAATACACAAGATAAGGATTCAGAACTAGAAAAACAACTTACCTGCAGTATTTGGTGTTGTAGTTGCTGTTATAACTATAAAATATAAAAAGAACAGAGCAATTGAATGTTTAGCAATAAAAGACTTTCGAGATATTTCAACAAATTATCATTGCATATACAGTTAGGTCAATATGCAAGAGAAGGATTCAGAAGTAGGAAAAAAACATATTACGATGCACAATTGGTGGTGTGGTTGCTGTTGAAACTATAAAATATAAGAAGAACAGAGCAATTGAAAGTTTAGCAATAAAAGACTTAAGTGATATTTCAACACATTATCATTGCCATATAAAGTTAGGTCAATATGCAAGAGAAGGGCTCAGAACTAGAAAAAACAACTGAGCATTCACAATTGGTGGTGTAGTTGCTGTTGTAACTATAAAATATAAAAAAACAGAGCAATTGAATGTTTAGCAATAAAACACTTTCGATATATTTCAACAAATTATCATTGCATATACAGTGCAAGAGAAGTATTCAGAAGTAGAAAAAAAACATTACCATGCACAATTAGTGGTGTGGTTGCTGTTGAAACTATAAAATATAAGAAGAACAGAGCAATTGAAAGTTTAGCAATAAAAGACTTACGAGATATAACAACAAATTATCATTGCATATATAGATAGGTAAAAACGCAAGAGAATGATTCAGAACTAGAAAAAAAAACATATTACCATTCACAATTGGTGGTGTGGTTGCTGTTGAAACTATAAAATATAACAAGAACAGAGCAATTGAAAGTTTAGCAATTAAAGACTTACGAGATATTTCCGCAAATTATCATTGGATATACAGTGAGGTCAATATGCAAGAGAAGGATTCACAAGTAGAAAAAAACATATTACCATTCACAATTGCTGGTGTGGTTGCTGTTGTAACTATAAAATATTAAAAAAACAGAGCAATTGTATGTTTAGCAATAAAAGACTTACGAGATATTTCAACAAATTATCATTGCATATAGAGCTAGGCCAATACACAAGATAAGGATTCAGAACTAGAAAAACAACTTACCTGCAGTATTTGGTGTTGTAGTTGCTGTTATAACTATAAAATATAAAAAGAACAGAGCAATTGAATGTTTAGCAATAAAAGACTTTCGAGATATTTCAACAAATTATCATTGCATATACAGTTAGGTCAATATGCAAGAGAAGGATTCAGAAGTAGGAAAAAAACATATTACGATGCACAATTGGTGGTGTGGTTGCTGTTGAAACTATAAAATATAAGAAGAACAGAGCAATTGAAAGTTTAGCAATAAAAGACTTAAGTGATATTTCAACACATTATCATTGCCATATAAAGTTAGGTCAATATGCAAGAGAAGGGCTCAGAACTAGAAAAAACAACTGACCATTCACAATTGGTGGTGTGGTTGCTGTTGTAACTATAAAATATAAAAAAACAGAGCAATTGAATGTTTAGCAATAAAACACTTTCGATATATTTCAACAAATTATCATTGCATATACAGTGCAAGAGAAGTATTCAGAAGTAGAAAAAAAACATTACCATGCACAATTAGTGGTGTGGTTGCTGTTGAAACTATAAAATATAAGAAGAACAGAGCAATTGAAAGTTTAGCAATAAAAGACTTACGAGATATAACAACAAATTATCATTGCTTATATAGATAGGTAAAAACGCAAGAGAATGATTCAGAACTAGAAAAAAAACATATTACCATTCACAATTGGTGGTGTGGTTGCTGTTGAAACTATAAAATATAACAAGAACAGAGCAATTGAAAGTTTAGCAATAAAAGACTTACGAGATATTTCCGCAAATTATCATTGGATATACAGTGAGGTCAATATGCAAGAGAAGGATTCACAAGTAGAAAAAAACATATTACCATTCACAATTGCTGGTGTGGTTGCTGTTGTAACTATAAAATATTAAAAAAACAGAGCAATTGTATGTTTAGCAATAAAAGACTTACGAGATATTTCAACAAATTATCATTGCATATAGAGCTAGGCCAATACACAAGATAAGGATTCAGAACTAGAAAAACAACTTACCTGCAGTATTTGGTGTTGTAGTTGCTGTTATAACTATAAAATATAAAAAGAACAGAGCAATTGAATGTTTAGCAATAAAAGACTTTCGAGATATTTCAACAAATTATCATTGCATATACAGTTAGGTCAATATGCAAGAGAAGGATTCAGAAGTAGGAAAAAAACATATTACGATGCACAATTGGTGGTGTGGTTGCTGTTGAAACTATAAAATATAAGAAGAACAGAGCAATTGAAAGTTTAGCAATAAAAGACTTAAGTGATATTTCAACACATTATCATTGCCATATAAAGTTAGGTCAATATGCAAGAGAAGGGCTCAGAACTAGAAAAAACAACTGACCATTCACAATTGGTGGTGTGGTTGCTGTTGTAACTATAAAATATAAAAAAAACAGAGCAATTGAATGTTTAGCAATAAAACACTTTCGATATATTTCAACAAATTATCATTGCATATACAGTGCAAGAGAAGTATTCAGAAGTAGAAAAAAAACATTACCATGCACAATTAGTGGTGTGGTTGCTGTTGAAACTATAAAATATAAGAAGAACAGAGCAATTGAAAGTTTAGCAATAAAAGACTTACGAGATATAACAACAAATTATCATTGCTTATATAGATAGGTAAAAACGCAAGAGAATGATTCAGAACTAGAAAAAAAACATATTACCATTCACAATTGGTGGTGTGGTTGCTGTTGAAACTATAAAATATAACAAGAACAGAGCAATTGAAAGTTTAGCAATAAAAGACTTACGAGATATTTCCGCAAATTATCATTGGATATACAGGTACAGTGAGGTCAATATGCAAGAGAAGGATTCACAAGTAGAAAAAAACATATTACCATTCACAATTGCTGGTGTGGTTGCTGTTGTAACTATAAAATATTAAAAAAACAGAGCAATTGTATGTTTAGCAATAAAAGACTTACGAGATATTTCAACAAATTATCATTGCATATAGAGCTAGGTCAATACACAAGATAAGGATTCAGAACTAGAAAAACAACTTACCTGCAGTATTTGGTGTTGTAGTTGCTGTTATAACTATAAAATATAAAAAGAACAGAGCAATTGAATGTTTAGCAATAAAAGACTTTCGAGATATTTCAACAAATTATCATTGCATATACAGTTAGGTCAATATGCAAGAGAAGGATTCAGAAGTAGGAAAAAAACATATTACCATGCACAATTGGTGGTGTGGTTGCTGTTGAAATTATAAAATATAAGAAGAACAGAGCAATTGAAAGTTTAGCAATAAAAGACTTACGAGATATTTCAAGAAATTATCATTGCGTATACAGCTAGGTAAAAAGGAAAGAGAAGGATTCAGAACTAGAAAAACAACTTACCTGCAGTATTTGGTGGTGTAGTTGCTGTTATAACTATAAAATATAAAAAGAACAGAGCAATTGAAAGTTTAGCAATAAAAGACTTACGAGATATTTCAGCAAATTATCATTGCATATACAGTTAGGTCAACATGCAAAAGAAGGATTCAGAAGTAGAAAAAAACATATTACCATGCACAATTGGTGGTGTGGTTGCTGTTGAAACTATAAAATATAAGAAGAACAGAGTAATTGAAAGTTTAGCAACAAAACACTTAAGTGATATTTCAACACATTATCATTGCCATATAAAGTTAGGTCAATATGCAAGAGAAGGGCTCAGAACTAGAAAAAACAACTGACCATTCACAATTGGTGGCGTGGTTGCTGTTGTAACTATAAAATATAAAAAAACAGAGCAATTGAATGTTTAGCAATAAAACACTTTCGATATATTTCAACAAATTATCATTGCATATACAGTGCAAGAGAAGTATTCAGAAGTAGAAAAAAAAACATTACCATGCACAATTAGTGGTGTGGTTGCTGTTGAAACTATAAAATATAAGAAGAACTGAGCAATTGAAAGTTTAGCAATAAAAGACTTACGAGATATAACAACAAATTATCATTGCATATATAGATAGGTAAAAACGCAAGAGAATGATTCAGAACTAGAAGAAAAAAAATTACCAGTATTTGGTGGTGGTGTGGTTGCTGTTGTAACTATAAAATATAAAAAGAACAGAGTAATGGAAAGTTTAGCAATAAAAGACTTACGTGATATTTCAACATATTATCATTGCGTATACAGCTAGGTCAAAATGCAAGAGAAGGATTCAGAAGTAGAAAAAAAACATATTACCATTCACAATTGGTGGTGTGGTTGCTGTTGAAACTATAAAATATAACAAGAACAGAGCAATTGAAAGTTTAGCAATAAAAGACTTACGAGATATTTCCGCAAATTATCATTGGATATACAGTGAGGTCAATATGCAAGAGAAGGATTCACAAGTAGAAAAAAACATATTACCATTCACAATTGCTGGTGTGGTTGCTGTTGTAACTATAAAATATTAAAAAAACAGAGCAATTGTATGTTTAGCAATAAAAGACTTACGAGATATTTCAACAAATTATCATTGCATATAGAGCTAGGTCAATACACAAGATAAGGATTCAGAACTAGAAAAACAACTTACCTGCAGTATTTGGTGTTGTAGTTGCTGTTATAACTATAAAATATAAAAAGAACAGAGCAATTGAATGTTTAGCAATAAAAGACTTTCGAGATATTTCAACAAATTATCATTGCATATACAGTTAGGTCAATATGCAAGAGAAGGATTCAGAAGTAGGAAAAAAACATATTACCATGCACAATTGGTGGTGTGGTTGCTGTTGAAACTATAAAATATAAGAAGAACAGAGCAATTGAAAGTTTAGCAATAAAAGACTTACGAGATATTTCCGCAAATTATCATTGGATATACAGTGAGGTCAATATGCAAGAGAAGGATTCACAAGTAGAAGAAAACATATTACCATTCACAATTGCTGGTGTGGTTGCTGTTGTAACTATAAAATATTAAAAAAACAGAGCAATTGTATGTTCAGCAATAAAAGACTTGCGAGATATTTCAACAAATTATCATTGCATATTGAGCTAGGTCAATACACAAGATAAGGATTCAGAACTAGAAAAACAACTTACCTGCAGTATTTGGTGTTGTAGTTGCTGTTATAACTATAAAATATAAAAAGAACAGAGCAATTGAATGTTTAGCAATAAAAGACTTTCGAGATATTTCAACAAATTATCATTGCATATACAGTTAGGTCAATATGCAAGAGAAGGATTCAGAAGTAGGAAAAAAACATATTACCATGCACGATTGGTGGTGTGGTTGCTGTTGAAACTATAAAATATAAGAAGAACAGAGTAATTGAAAGTTTAGCAACAAAACACTTAAGTGATATTTCAACACATTATCATTGCCATATAAAGTTAGGTCAATATGCAAGAGAAGGGTTCAGAACTAGAAAAAACAACTTACCATTCACAATTGGTGGTGTGGTTGCTGTTGTAACTATAAAATATAAAAAAACAGAGCAATTGAATGTTTAGCAATAAAACACTTTCGATATATTTCAACAAATTATCATTGCATATACAGTGCAAGAGAAGTATTCAGAAGTAGAAAAAAAACATTACCATGCACAATTAGTGGTGTGGTTGCTGTTGAAACTATAAAATATAAGAAGAACAGAGCAATTGAAAGTTTAGCAATAAAAGACTTACGAGATATATCAACAAATTATCATTGCATATATAGATAGGTAAAAACGCAAGAGAATGATTCAGAACTAGAAAAAAAAAATTACCAGTATTTGGTGGTGGTGTGGTTGCTGTTGTAACTATAAAATATAAAAAGAACAGAGTAATGGAAAGTTTAGCAATAAAATACTTACGAGATATTTCAACAAATTATCATTGCATATAGAGCTAGGTCAATACACAAGATAAGGATTCAGAACTAGAAAAACAACTTACCTGCAGTATTTGGTGTTGTAGTTGCTGTTATAACTATAAAATATAAAAAGAACAGAGCAATTGAATGTTTAGCAATATATAAAAGACTTACGAGATATTTCCGCAAATTATCATTGGATATACAGTGAGGTCAATATGCAAGAGAAGGATTCACAAGTAGAAGAAAACATATTACCATTCACAATTGCTGGTGTGGTTGCTGTTGTAACTATAAAATATTAAAAAAACAGAGCAATTGTATGTTCAGCAATAAAAGACTTGCGAGATATTTCAACAAATTATCATTGCATATTGAGCTAGGTCAATACACAAGATAAGGATTCAGAACTAGAAAAACAACTTACCTGCAGTATTTGGTGTTGTAGTTGCTGTTATAACTATAAAATATAAAAAGAACAGAGCAATTGAATGTTTAGCAATAAAAGACTTTCGAGATATTTCAACAAATTATCATTGCATATACAGTTTGGTCAATATGCAAGAGAAGGATTCAGAAGTAGGAAAAAAAACATATTACCATGCACAATTGGTGGTGTGGTTGCTGTTGAAACTATAAAATATAAGAAGAACAGTGCAATTGAAAGTTTAGCAATAAAAGACTTACGAGATATTTCAGCAAATTATCATTGCATATAGAGCTGGGTCATTCGCAAGAGAAGGATTCAGAACTAGAAAAAAACAACTTACCTGCAGTATTTGGTGGTGTGGTTCCTGTTATAACTATCAAATATAAAAAGAACAGAGCAATTGAAAGTTTAGCAATAAAAGACTTGCGAGATATTTCAGCAAATTATCATTGCATTATACACAGTTAGGTCAATATGCAAGAGAAGGATTCAGAACTAGAAAAAAAATTACGTGCAGTCTTTGGTGGTGTGGTTGCTGTTGTAACTATAAAATATAAAAATAACAGAGCAATTGAAAGTTTAGCAATAAAAGACTTACGAGATATTTCAACAAATTATCATTGCCATATAAAGTTAGGTCAATATGCAAGAGAAGGGTTCAGAACTAGAAAAAACAACTTACAATTCACAATTGGTGGTGTGGTTGCTGCTGTAACTATAAAATATAAAAAATAGAGCAATTGAATGTTTAGTAATAAAAGACTTTCGAGATATTTCAACAAATTATCATTGGATATACAGCTAGGTCAACACGCAAGAGAAGGATCCAGAACTAGCAAAAAAAAAATTACCAGTATTTGGTGGTCTAATGGTTGCTGTTGTAACTATAAAATATAAAAAGAACAGAGCAATTGAATGTTTAGCAATAAAAGACTTACGAGATATTTCAACAAATTATCATTGCCATATAAAGTTAGGTCAATATGGAAGCTAAGAGAAGGATTCAGAACTAGAAAAAAAATTACCTGCAGTCTTTGGTGGTGTGGTTGCTGTTGTAACTATAAAATATAAGAACAGAGTAATAGAAAGTTCAGCAATAAAAGACTTACGTGATATTTCAACAAATTAGCATTGCATATACAGCTAGGTCAATCGCAAGAGAAGGATTCAGAATTAGAAAAAAACTAACTTACCTGCAGTATTTGGTGGTGTAGTTGCTGTTGTAACTATAAAATATAAGAACAGAGTAATAAAAAGTTTAACAATAAAAGACTTACGTGATATTTCAACAAATTATCATTGCGTATACAGCTAGGTCAATATGCAAGATAAGGATTCAGAAGTAGAAAAACAACTTACCTGCAGTATTTGGTGGTGTGGTTGCTGTTGAAACTATAAAATATAAGAAGAACAGAGCAATTGAAAGTTTAGCAATAAAAGACTTACGAGATATTTCCGCAAATTATCATTGGATATACAGTTAGGTCAATATGCAAGAGAAGGATTCACAAGTAGAGAAAAACATATTACCATTCACAATTGGTGGTGTGGTTGCTGTTGTAACTATAAAATATAAAAAAAACAGAGCAATTGAAAGTTTAGCAATAAAAGACTTACGAGATATTTCAACAAATTATCATTGCATATAGAGCTAGGTCAATACACAAGATAAGGATTCAGAACTAGAAAAACAACTTACCTGCAGTATTTGGTGGTGTGGTTGCTGTTGAAACTATAAAATATAAGAAGAACAGAGCAATTGAAAGTTTAGCAATCAAAGACTTACGAGATATTTCAGCAAATTATCATTGCATATAGAGCTACTGTAGGTCAATACGCAAGAGAAGGATTCAGAACTAGAAATAAACAACTTACCATTCATTGGTGGTGCAGTGGTTGCTGTTATAACTGTGAAATATAAAAACAGAGCAATTGAAAGTTTAGCAATAAAAGACTTACGAGATATATCAACTAATTATCATTGGATATACAGCTAGGTCAATATGGAAGCTAAGAGAAGGATTCAGAACTAGAAAAAAAATTACGTGTAGTCTTTGGTGGTGTGGTTGCTGTTGTAACTATAAAATATAAAAAGAATAGAGCAATTGAAAGTTTAGCAATAAAAGACTTACGTGATATTTCAACAAATTATCATTGCCATATAAAGTTAGGTCAATATGGAAGCTGAGAGAAGGATTCAGAACTAGAAAAAATAACTTGCCTGCAGTATTTGGTTGTGTGGTTGATGTTGTAACTATAAAATATAAAAAGAACAGAGTAATGGAAAGTTTAGCAATAAAAGACTTACGTGATATTTCAACAAATTGTCATTGCATATAGAGCTAGGTCAATACGCAAGAGAAGGATTCAGAACTAGAAATAAACAACTTACCATTCATTGGTGGTGCAGTGGTTGCTGTTATAACTGTGAAATATAAAAAGAACAGAGCAATTGAAAGTTTAGCAATAAAAGACTTACGAGATATATCAACTAATTATCATTGGATATACAGCTAGGTCAATATGGAAGCTAAGAGAAGGATTCAGAACTAGAAAAAAAATTACGTGTAGTCTTTGGTGGTGTGGTTGCTGTTGTAACTATAAAATATAAAAAGAATAGAGCAATTGAAAGTTTAGCAATAAAAGACTTACGTGATATTTCAACAAATTATCATTGCCATATAAAGTTAGGTCAATATGGAAGCTGAGAGAAGGATTCAGAACTAGAAAAAATAACTTGCCTGCAGTATTTGGTGGTGTGGTTGATGTTGTAACTATAAAATATAAAAAGAACAGAGTAATGGAAAGTTTAGCAATAAAAGACTTACGTGATATTTCAACAAATTGTCATTGCATATACAGCTAGGTCAATATGCAAGAGAAGGATTCAGAAGTAGAAAAAAAAAACATTACCATTCACAATTGGTGGTGTGGTTGCTGTTGAAACTATAAAATATAAGAAGAACAGAGCAATTGAAAGTTTAGCAATAAAAGACTTACGAGATATATCAACAAATTATCATTGGATATACAGCTAGGTCAATACGCAAGAGAAGTATTCAGAACCAGAAAAAACAAATTACCTGCAGTCTTTGGTGGTGTGGTTGCTGTTGAAACTATAAAATATAAAAAGAACAGAGTAATAGAAAGTTTAGCAATAAAAGACTTACGAGATATTTCAGCAAATTATCATTGCATATAGAGCTAGGTCAATACGCAAGAGAAGGATTCAGAACTAGAAATAAACAACTTACCATTCATTGGTGGTGCAGTGGTTGCTGTTATAACTGTGAAATATAAAAAGAACAGAGCAATTGAAAGTTTAGCAATAAAAGACTCACGAGATTACGAGATATATCAACAAATTATCATTGGATATACAGCTAGGTCAATATGGAAGCTAAGAGAAGGATTCAGAACTAGAAAAAAAATTACGTGTAGTCTTTGGTGGTGTGGTTGCTGTTGTAACTATAAAATATAAAAAGAACAGAGCAATTGAATGTTTAGCAATAAAAGACTTACGAGATATTTCAACAAATTATCATTGCCATATAAAGTTAGGTCAATATGGAAGCTAAGAGAAGGATTCAGAACTAGAAAAAAAAATTACGTGTAGTCTTTGGTGGTGTGGTTGCTGTTGTAACTATAAAATATAAAAAGAACAGAGCAATTGAATGTTTAGCAATAAAAGACTTGCGTGATATTTCAACAAATTATCATTGCATATAGAGCTAGGTCAATACACAAGATAAGGATTCAGAAGTAGAAAAAAACATATTACCATTCACAATTGGTGGTGTGGTTGCTGTTGTAACTATAAAATATAAGAACAGAGTAATAGAAAGTTCAGCAATAAAAGACTTGCTTGATATTTCAACAAATTATCATTGGATATACAGCTAGGTCATTCGCAAGAGAAGGATTCAGAACTAGAAAAAAACAACTTACCTGCAGTATTTGGTGGTGTGGTTGCTGTTATAACTATCAAATATAAAAAGAACAGAGCAATTGAAAGTTTAGCAAGAAAAGACTTGCGAGATATTTCAGCAAATTATCATTGCATTATACACAGTTAGGTCAATATGCAAGAGAAGGATTCAGAACTAGAAAAAAAATTACGTGCAGTCTTTGGTGGTGTGGTTGCTGTTGTAACTATAAAATATAAAAATAACAGAGCAATTGAAAGTTTAGCAATAAAAGACTTACGAGATATTTCAACAAATTATCATTGCCATATAAAGTTAGGTCAATATGCAAGAGAAGGGTTCAGAACTAGAAAAAAAAACTTACAATTCACAATTGGTGGTGTGGTTGCTGCTGTAACTATAAAATATAAAAAATAGAGCAATTGAATGTTTAGTAATAAAAGACTTTCGAGATATTTCAACAAATTATCATTGGATATACAGCTAGGTCAACACGCAAGAGAAGGATTCAGAACTAGCAAAAAAAAAATTACCAGTATTTGGTGGTCTAATGGTTGCTGTTGTAACTATAAAATATAAAAAGAACAGAGCAATTGAATGTTTAGCAATAAAAGACTTACGAGATATTTCAACAAATTATCATTGCCATATAAAGTTAGGTCAATATGGAAGCTAAGAGAAGGATTCAGAACTAGAAAAAAAATTACCTGCAGTCTTTGGTGGTGTGGTTGCTGTTGTAACTATAAAATATAAGAACAGAGTAATAGAAAGTTCAGCAATAAAAGACTTACGTGATATTTCAACAAATTAGCATTGCATATACAGCTAGGTCAATCGCAAGAGAAGGATTCAGAATTAGAAAAAAACAAACTTACCTGCAGTATTTGGTGGTGTGGTTGCTGTTGTAACTATAAAATATAAGAACAGAGTAATAGAAAGTTTAACAATAAAAGACTTACGTGATATTTCAACAAATTATCATTGCGTATACAGCTAGGTCAATATGCAAGATAAGGATTCAGAAGTAGAAAAAAAACATATTACCATTCACAAATGGTGGTGTGGTTGCTGTTGAAACTATAAAATATAAGAAGAACAGAGCAATTGAAAGTTTAGCAATAAAAGACTTACGAGATATTTCCGCAAATTATCATTGGATATACAGTTAGGTCAATATGCAAGAGAAGGATTCACAAGTAGAGAAAAACATATTACCATTCACAATTGGTGGCGTGGTTGCTGTTGTAACTATAAAATATAAAAAAAACAGAGCAATTGAAAGTTTAGCAATAAAAGACTTACGAGATATTTCAACAAATTATCATTGCATATAGAGCTAGGTCAATACACAAAATAAGGATTCAGAACTAGAAAAACAACTTACCTGCAGTATTTGGTGGTGTGGTTGCTGTTGAAACTATAAAATATAAGAAGAACAGAGCAATTGAAAGTTTAGCAATCAAAGACTTACGAGATATTTCAGCAAATTATCATTGCATATAGAGCTAGGTCAATACGCAAGAGAAGGATTCAGAACTAGAAATAAACAACTTACCATTCATTGGTGGTGCAGTGGTTGCTGTTATAACTGTGAAATATAAAAAGAACAGAGCAATTGAAAGTTTAGCAATAAAAGACTTACGAGATATATCAACTAATTATCATTGGATATACAGCTAGGTCAATATGGAAGCTAAGAGAAGGATTCAGAACTAGAAAAAAAATTACGTGTAGTCTTTGGTGGTGTGGTTGCTGTTGTAACTATAAAATATAAAAAGAATAGAGCAATTGAAAGTTTAGCAATAAAAGACTTACGTGATATTTCAACAAATTATCATTGCCATATAAAATTAGGTCAATATGGAAGCTGAGAGAAGGATTCAGAACTAGAAAAAATAACTTGCCTGCAGTATTTGGTGGTGTGGTTGATGTTGTAACTATAAAATATAAAAAGAACAGAGTAATGGAAAGTTTAGCAATAAAAGACTTACGTGATATTTCAACAAATTGTCATTGCATATACAGCTAGGTCAATATGCAAGAGAAGGATTCAGAAGTAGGAAAAAAACATATTACCATGCACAATTGGTGATGTGGTTGCTGTTGAAACTATAAAATATAAGAAGAACAGAGCAATTGAAAGTTTAGCAATAAAAGACTTACGAGATATATCAACTAATTATCATTGGATATACAGCTAGGTCAATATGGAAGCTAAGAGAAGGATTCAGAACTAGAAAAAAAATTACGTGTAGTCTTTGGTGGTGTGGTTGCTGTTGTAACTATAAAATATAAAAAGAATAGAGCAATTGAAAGTTTAGCAATAAAAGACTTACGTGATATTTCAACAAATTATCATTGCCATATAAAATTAGGTCAATATGGAAGCTGAGAGAAGGATTCAGAACTAGAAAAAATAACTTGCCTGCAGTATTTGGTGGTGTGGTTGATGTTGTAACTATAAAATATAAAAAGAACAGAGTAATGGAAAGTTTAGCAATAAAAGACTTACGTGATATTTCAACAAATTGTCATTGCATATACAGCTAGGTCAATATGCAAGAGAAGGATTCAGAAGTAGGAAAAAAACATATTACCATGCACAATTGGTGATGTGGTTGCTGTTGAAACTATAAAATATAAGAAGAACAGAGCAATTGAAAGTTTAGCAATAAAAGACTTACGAGATATATCAACAAATTATCATTGGATATACAGCTAGGTCAATACGCAAGAGAAGTATTCAGAACCAGAAAAAACAAATTACCTGCAGTCTTTGGTGGTGTGGTTGCTGTTATAACTATAAAATATAAAAAGAACAGAGTAATAGAAAGTTTAGCAATAAAAGACTTACGAGATATTTCAGCAAATTATCATTGCATATAGAGCTAGGTCAATACGCAAGAGAAGGATTCAGAACTAGAAATAAACAACTTACCATTCATTGGTGGTGCAGTGGTTGCTGTTATAACTGTGAAATATAAAAAGAACAGAGTTATAGAAAGTTTAGCAATAAAAGACTTACGAGATATTTCAGCAAATTATCATTGCATATAGAGCTAGGTCAATACGCAAGAGGAGAAGGGTTCAGAACTAGAAAAAACAACTTACAATTCACAATTGGTGGTGTGGTTGCTGCTGTAACTATAAAATATAAAAAATAGAGCAATTGAATGTTTAGCAATAAAAGACTTACGAGATATATCAACAAATTATCATTGGATATACAGCAAGGTCAATACGCAAGAGAAGTATTCAGAACCAGAAAAAACAAATTACCTGCAGTCTTTGGTGGTGTGGTTGCTGTTATAACTATAAAATATAAAAAGAACAGAGTAATAGAAAGTTTAGCAATAAAAGACTTACGAGATATTTCAGCAAATTATCATTGCATATAGAGCTAGGTCAATACGCAAGAGAAGGATTCAGAACTAGAAATAAACAACTTACCATTCATTGGTGGTGCAGTGGTTGCTGTTATAACTGTGAAATATAAAAAGAACAGAGCAATTGAAAGTTTAGCAATAAAAGACTCACGAGATTACGAGATATATCAACAAATTATCATTGGATATACAGCTAGGTCAATATGGAAGCTAAGAGAAGGATTCAGAACTAGAAAAAAAATTACGTGTAGTCTTTGGTGGTGTGGTTGCTGTTGTAACTATAAAATATAAAAAGAACAGAGCAATTGAATGTTTAGCAATAAAAGACTTACGAGATATTTCAACAAATTATCATTGCCATATAAAGTTAGGTCAATATGGAAGCTAAGAGAAGGATTCAGAACTAGAAAAAAAAATTACCTGCAGTCTTTGGTGGTGTGGTTGCTGTTGTAACTATAAAATATAAGAACAGAGTAATAGAAAGTTCAGCAATAAAAGACTTACGTGATATTTCAACAAATTAGCATTGCATATACAGCTAGGTCAATATGCAAGATAAGGATTCAGAAGTAGAAAAAAAACATATTACCATTCACAATTGGTGGTGTGGTTGCTGTTGAAACTATAAAATATAAGAAGAACAGAGCAATTGAAAGTTTAGCAATAAAAGACTTACGAGATATTTCAACAAATTATCATTGCATATAGAGCTAGGTCAATACACAAGATAAGGATTCAGAACTACAAAAACAACTTGCCTGCAGTATTTGGTGTTGTAGTTGCTGTTATAACCATAAAATATAAAAAGAACAGAGCAATTGAATGTTTAGGAATAAAAGACTTTCGAGATATTTCAACAAATTATCATTGCATATACAGTTAGGTCAATATGCAAGAGAAGGATTCAGAAGTAGGAAAAAAACATATTACCATGCACAATTGGTGATGTGGTTGCTGTTGAAACTATAAAATATAAGAAGAACAGAGCAATTGAAAGTTTAGCAATCAAAGACTTACGAGATATTTCAGCAAATTATCATTGCATATAGAGATAGGTCAATACGCAAGAGAAGGATTCAGAACTAGAAATAAACAACTTACCATTCATTGGTGGTGCAGTGGTTGCTGTTATAACTGTGAAATATAAAAAGAACAGAGCAATTGAAAGTTTAGCAATAAAAGACTTACGAGATATATCAACAAATTATCATTGGATATACAGCTAGGTCAATATGGAAGCTAAGAGAAGGATTCAGAACTAGAAAAAAAATTACGTGTAGTCTTTGGTGGTGTGATTGCTGTTGTAACTATAAAATATAAAAAGAATAGAGCAATTGAAAGTTTAGCAATAAAAGACTTACGAGATATATCAACAAATTATCATTGGATATACAGCTAGGTCAATATGGAAGCTAAGAGAAGGATTCAGAACTAGAAAAAAAATTACGTGTAGTCTTTGGTGGTGTGGTTGCTGTTGTAACTATAAAATATAAAAATAACAGAGCAATTGAAAGTTTAGCAATAAAAGACTTACGAGATATTTCCACAAATTATCATTGCCATATAAGGTTAGGTCAATATGCAAGAGAAGGGTTCAGAACTAGAAAAAACAACTTACAATTCACAATTGGTGGTGTGGTTGCTGTTGCAGCTATAAAATATAAGAACAGAGTAATAGAAAGTTCAGCAATAAAAGACTTACTTGATATTTCAACAAATTATCATTGGATATACAGATAGGTCATTCGCAAGAGAAGGATTCAGAACTAGAAAAAAACAACTTACCTGCAGCATTTGGTGGTGTGGTTGCTGTTATAACTATCAAATATAAAAAGAACAGAGCAATTGAAAGTTTAGCAATAAAAGACTTACGGGATATTTCAGCAAATTATCATTGCATTATACACAGTTAGGTCAATATGCAAGAGAAGGATTCAGAACTAGAAAAAAAATTACGTGCAGTCTTTGGTGGTGTGGTTGCTGTTGTAACTATAAAATATAAAAATAACAGAGCAATTGAAAGTTTAGCAATAAAAGACTTACGAGATATTTCAACAAATTATCATTGCCATATAAAGTTAGGTCAATATGCAAGAGAAGGGTTCAGAACTAGAAAAAACAACTTACAATTCACAATTGGTGGTGTGGTTGCTGTTGCAACTATAAAATATAAGAACAGAGTAATAGAAAGTTCAGCAATAAAAGACTTACTTGATATTTCAACAAATGATCATTGGATATACAGCTAGGTCATTCGCAAGAGAAGGATTCAGAACTAGAAAAAAACAACTTACCTGCAGTATTTGGTGGTGTGGTTGCTGTTATAACTATCAAATATAAAAAGAACAGAGCAATTGAAAGTTTAGCAATAAAAGACTTACGAGATATTTCAACAAATTATCATTGCGATATAAAGTTAGGTCAATATGGAAGCTAAGAGAAGGATTCAGAACTAGAAAAAAAAATTACCTGCAGTCTTTGGTGGTGTGGTTGCTGTTGTAACTATAAAATATAAAAAGAACAGAGTAATGGAAAGTTTAGCAATAAAAGACTTACGTGATATTTCAACAAATTATCATTGCGTATACAGCTAGGTCAATATGCAAGATAAGGATTCAGAAGTAGAAAAAAAACATATTACCATTCACAATTGGTGGTGTGGTTGCTGTTGAAACTATAAAATATAAGAAGAACAGAGCAATTGAAAGTTTAGCAATAAAAGACTTACGAGATATTTCCGCAAATTATCATTGGATATACAGTTAGGTCAATATGCAAGAGAAGGATTCACAAGTAGAGAAAAACATATTACCATTCACAATTGGTGGTGTGGTTGCTGTTGTAACTATAAAATATAAGAAGAACAGAGCAATTGAAAGTTTAGCAAAAGACTTACGAGATATTTCAACAAATTATCATTGCATATAGAGCTAGGTTAATACACAAGATAAGGATTCAGAACTAGAAAAACAACTTACCTGCAGTATTTGGTGTTGTAGTTGCTGTTATAACCATAAAATATAAAAAGAACAGAGCAATTGAATGTTTAGTAATAAAAGACTTTCGAGATATTTCAACAAATTATCATTGCATATACAGTTAGGTCAATATGCAAGAGAAGGATTCAGAAGTAGGAAAAAAACATATTACCATGCACAATTGGTGATGTGGTTGCTGTTGAAACTATAAAATATAAGAAGAACAGAGCAATTGAAAGTTTAGCAATCAAAGACTTACGAGATATTTCAGCAAATTATCATTGCATATAGAGATAGGTCAATACGCAAGAGAAGGATTCAGAACTAGAAATAAACAACTTACCATTCATTGGTGGTGCAGTGGTTGCTGTTATAACTGTGAAATATAAAAAGAACAGAGCAATTGAAAGTTTAGCAATAAAAGACTTACGAGATATATCAACAAATTATCATTGGATATACAGCTAGGTCAATATGGAAGCTAAGAGAAGGATTCAGAACTAGAAAAAAAATTACGTGTAGTCTTTGGTGGTGTGATTGCTGTTGTAACTATAAAATATAAAAAGAATAGAGCAATTGAAAGTTTAGCAATAAAAGACTTACGAGATATATCAACAAATTATCATTGGATATACAGCTAGGTCAATATGGAAGCTAAGAGAAGGATTCAGAACTAGAAAAAAAATTACGTGTAGTCTTTGGTGGTGTGGTTGCTGTTGTAACTATAAAATATAAAAATAACAGAGCAATTGAAAGTTTAGCAATAAAAGACTTACGAGATATTTCAACAAATTATCATTGCCATATAAGGTTAGGTCAATATGCAAGAGAAGGGTTCAGAACTAGAAAAAACAACTTACAATTCACAATTGGTGGTGTGGTTGCTGTTGCAGCTATAAAATATAAGAACAGAGTAATAGAAAGTTCAGCAATAAAAGACTTACTTGATATTTCAACAAATTATCATTGGATATACAGATAGGTCATTCGCAAGAGAAGGATTCAGAACTAGAAAAAAAAAACTTACCTGCAGCATTTGGTGGTGTGGTTGCTGTTATAACTATCAAATATAAAAAGAACAGAGCAATTGAAAGTTTAGCAATAAAAGACTTACGGGATATTTCAGCAAATTATCATTGCATTATACACAGTTAGGTCAATATGCAAGAGAAGGATTCAGAACTAGAAAAAAAATTACGTGCAGTCTTTGGTGGTGTGGTTGCTGTTGTAACTATAAAATATAAAAATAACAGAGCAATTGAAAGTTTAGCAATAAAAGACTTACGAGATATTTCAACAAATTATCATTGCCATATAAAGTTAGGTCAATATGCAAGAGAAGGGTTCAGAACTAGAAAAAACAACTTACAATTCACAATTGGTGGTGTGGTTGCTGTTGCAACTATAAAATATAAGAACAGAGTAATAGAAAGTTCAGCAATAAAAGACTTACTTGATATTTCAACAAATGATCATTGGATATACAGCTAGGTCATTCGCAAGAGAAGGATTCAGAACTAGAAAAAAACAACTTACCTGCAGTATTTGGTGGTGTGGTTGCTGTTATAACTATCAAATATAAAAAGAACAGAGCAATTGAAAGTTTAGCAATAAAAGACTTACGAGATATTTCAACAAATTATCATTGCGATATAAAGTTAGGTCAATATGGAAGCTAAGAGAAGGATTCAGAACTAGAAAAAAAAATTACCTGCAGTCTTTGGTGGTGTGGTTGCTGTTGTAACTATAAAATATAAAAAGAACAGAGTAATGGAAAGTTTAGCAATAAAAGACTTACGTGATATTTCAACAAATTATCATTGCGTATACAGCTAGGTCAATATGCAAGATAAGGATTCAGAAGTAGAAAAAAAACATATTACCATTCACAATTGGTGGTGTGGTTGCTGTTGAAACTATAAAATATAAGAAGAACAGAGCAATTGAAAGTTTAGCAATAAAAGACTTACGAGATATTTCCGCAAATTATCATTGGATATACAGTTAGGTCAATATGCAAGAGAAGGATTCACAAGTAGAGAAAAACATATTACCATTCACAATTGGTGGTGTGGTTGCTGTTGTAACTATAAAATATAAGAAGAACAGAGCAATTGAAAGTTTAGCAATAAAAGACTTACGAGATATTTCAACAAATTATCATTGCATATAGAGCTAGGTTAATACACAAGATAAGGATTCAGAACTAGAAAAACAACTTACCTGCAGTATTTGGTGTTGTAGTTGCTGTTATAACCATAAAATATAAAAAGAACAGAGCAATTGAATGTTTAGTAATAAAAGACTTTCGAGATATTTCAACAAATTATCATTGCATATACAGTTAGGTCAATATGCAAGAGAAGGATTCAGAAGTAGGAAAAAAACATATTACCATGCACAATTGGTGATGTGGTTGCTGTTGAAACTATAAAATATAAGAAGAACAGAGCAATTGAAAGTTTAGCAATCAAAGACTTACGAGATATTTCAGCAAATTATCATTGCATATAGAGCTAGGTCAATACGCAAGAGAAGGATTCAGAACTAGAAATAAACAACTTACCATTCATTGGTGGTGCAGTGGTTGCTGTTATAGCTGTGAAATATAAAAAGAACAGAGCAATTGAAAGTTTAGCAATAAAAGACTTACGAGATATATCAACAAATTATCATTGGATATACAGCTAGGTCAATATGGAAGCTAAGAGAAGGATTCAGAACTAGAAAAAAAATTACGTGTAGTCTTTGGTGGTGTGGTTGCTGTTGTAACTATAAAATATAAAAAGAATAGAGCAATTGAAAGTTTAGCAATAAAAGACTTACGTGATATTTCAACAAATTATCATTGCCATATAAAATTAGGTCAATATGGAAGCTGAGAGAAGGATTCAGAACTAGAAAAAATAACTTGCCTGCAGTATTTGGTGGTGTGGTTGATGTTGTAACTATAAAATATAAAAAGAACAGAGTAATGGAAAGTTTAGCAATAAAAGACTTACGTGATATTTCAACAAATTGTCATTGCATATACAGCTAGGTCAATATGCAAGAGAAGGATTCAGAAGTAGAAAAAAAACATATTACCATGCACAATTGGTGATGTGGTTGCTGTTGAAACTATAAAATATAAGAAGAACAGAGCAATTGAAAGTTTAGCAATAAAAGACTTACGTGATATTTCAACAAATTGTCATTGCATATACAGCTAGGTCAATATGCAAGAGAAGGATTCAGAAGTAGAAAAAAAACATATTACCATGCACAATTGGTGATGTGGTTGCTGTTGAAACTATAAAATATAAGAAGAACAGAGCAATTGAAAGTTTAGCAATAAAAGACTTACGAGATATATCAACAAATTATCATTGGATATACAGCTAGGTCAATACCCAAGAGAAGTATTCAGAACCAGAAAAAACAAATTACCTGCAGTCTTTGGTGGTGTGGTTGCTGTTATAACTATAAAATATAAAAAGAACAGAGTAATAGAAAGTTTAGCAATAAAAGACTTACGAGATATTTCAGCAAATTATCATTGCATATAGAGCTAGGTCAATACGCAAGAGAAGGATTCAGAACTAGAAATAAACAACTTACCATTCATTGGTGGTGCAGTGGTTGCTGTTATAACTGTGAAATATAAAAAGAACAGAGTTATAGAAAGTTTAGCAATAAAAGACTTACGAGATATTTCAGCAAATTATCATTGCATATAGAGCTAGGTCAATACGCAAGAGGAGAAGGGTTCAGAACTAGAAAAAAACAACTTACAATTCACAATTGGTGGTGTGGTTGCTGCTGTAACTATAAAATATAAAAAATAGAGCAATTGAATGTTTAGCAATAA
This sequence comes from Chrysogorgia sp. JL179-B06, assembly GCA_035772405.1. NCBI lineage: Eukaryota > Metazoa > Cnidaria > Anthozoa > Scleralcyonacea > Chrysogorgiidae > Chrysogorgia > Chrysogorgia sp. JL179-B06. Next base: position 1,544,233 of record JAYKKM010000348.1, read on the forward strand.
AAGACTTACGAGATATATCAACAAATTATCATTGGATATACAGCAAGGTCAATACGCAAGAGAAGTATTCAGAACCAGAAAAAACAAATTACCTGCAGTCTTTGGTGGTGTGGTTGCTGTTATAACTATAAAATATAAAAAGAACAGAGTAATAGAAAGTTTAGCAATAAAAGACTTACGAGATATTTCAGCAAATTATCATTGCATATAGAGCTAGGTCAATACGCAAGAGAAGGATTCAGAACTAGAAATAAACAACTTACCATTCATTGGTGGTGCAGTGGTTGCTGTTATAACTGTGAAATATAAAAAGAACAGAGCAATTGAAAGTTTAGCAATAAAAGACTCACGAGATTACGAGATATATCAACAAATTATCATTGGATATACAGCTAGGTCAATATGGAAGCTAAGAGAAGGATTCAGAACTAGAAAAAAAATTACGTGTAGTCTTTGGTGGTGTGGTTGCTGTTGTAACTATAAAATATAAAAAGAACAGAGCAATTGAATGTTTAGCAATAAAAGACTTACGAGATATTTCAACAAATTATCATTGCCATATAAAGTTAGGTCAATATGGAAGCTAAGAGAAGGATTCAGAACTAGAAAAAAAAATTACCTGCAGTCTTTGGTGGTGTGGTTGCTGTTGTAACTATAAAATATAAGAACAGAGTAATAGAAAGTTCAGCAATAAAAGACTTACGTGATATTTCAACAAATTAGCATTGCATATACAGCTAGGTCAATATGCAAGATAAGGATTCAGAAGTAGAAAAAAAACATATTACCATTCACAATTGGTGGTGTGGTTGCTGTTGAAACTATAAAATATAAGAAGAACAGAGCAATTGAAAGTTTAGCAATAAAAGACTTACGAGATATTTCAACAAATTATCATTGCATATAGAGCTAGGTCAATACACAAGATAAGGATTCAGAACTACAAAAACAACTTGCCTGCAGTATTTGGTGTTGTAGTTGCTGTTATAACCATAAAATATAAAAAGAACAGAGCAATTGAATGTTTAGGAATAAAAGACTTTCGAGATATTTCAACAAATTATCATTGCATATACAGTTAGGTCAATATGCAAGAGAAGGATTCAGAAGTAGGAAAAAAACATATTACCATGCACAATTGGTGATGTGGTTGCTGTTGAAACTATAAAATATAAGAAGAACAGAGCAATTGAAAGTTTAGCAATCAAAGACTTACGAGATATTTCAGCAAATTATCATTGCATATAGAGATAGGTCATGAATACGCAAGAGAAGGATTCAGAACTAGAAATAAACAACTTACCATTCATTGGTGGTGCAGTGGTTGCTGTTATAACTGTGAAATATAAAAAGAACAGAGCAATTGAAAGTTTAGCAATAAAAGACTTACGAGATATATCAACAAATTATCATTGGATATACAGCTAGGTCAATATGGAAGCTAAGAGAAGGATTCAGAACTAGAAAAAAAATTACGTGTAGTCTTTGGTGGTGTGATTGCTGTTGTAACTATAAAATATAAAAAGAATAGAGCAATTGAAAGTTTAGCAATAAAAGACTTACGAGATATATCAACAAATTATCATTGGATATACAGCTAGGTCAATATGGAAGCTAAGAGAAGGATTCAGAACTAGAAAAAAAAATTACGTGTAGTCTTTGGTGGTGTGGTTGCTGTTGTAACTATAAAATATAAAAATAACAGAGCAATTGAAAGTTTAGCAATAAAAGACTTACGAGATATTTCAACAAATTATCATTGCCATATAAGGTTAGGTCAATATGCAAGAGAAGGGTTCAGAACTAGAAAAAACAACTTACAATTCACAATTGGTGGTGTGGTTGCTGTTGCAGCTATAAAATATAAGAACAGAGTAATAGAAAGTTCAGCAATAAAAGACTTACTTGATATTTCAACAAATTATCATTGGATATACAGATAGGTCATTCGCAAGAGAAGGATTCAGAACTAGAAAAAAACAACTTACCTGCAGCATTTGGTGGTGTGGTTGCTGTTATAACTATCAAATATAAAAAGAACAGAGCAATTGAAAGTTTAGCAATAAAAGACTTACGGGATATTTCAGCAAATTATCATTGCATTATACACAGTTAGGTCAATATGCAAGAGAAGGATTCAGAACTAGAAAAAAAATTACGTGCAGTCTTTGGTGGTGTGGTTGCTGTTGTAACTATAAAATATAAAAATAACAGAGCAATTGAAAGTTTAGCAATAAAAGACTTACGAGATATTTCAACAAATTATCATTGCCATATAAAGTTAGGTCAATATGCAAGAGAAGGGTTCAGAACTAGAAAAAACAACTTACAATTCACAATTGGTGGTGTGGTTGCTGTTGCAACTATAAAATATAAGAACAGAGTAATAGAAAGTTCAGCAATAAAAGACTTACTTGATATTTCAACAAATGATCATTGGATATACAGCTAGGTCATTCGCAAGAGAAGGATTCAGAACTAGAAAAAAACAACTTACCTGCAGTATTTGGTGGTGTGGTTGCTGTTATAACTATCAAATATAAAAAGAACAGAGCAATTGAAAGTTTAGCAATAAAAGACTTACGAGATATTTCAACAAATTATCATTGCGATATAAAGTTAGGTCAATATGGAAGCTAAGAGAAGGATTCAGAACTAGAAAAAAAAATTACCTGCAGTCTTTGGTGGTGTGGTTGCTGTTGTAACTATAAAATATAAAAAGAACAGAGTAATGGAAAGTTTAGCAATAAAAGACTTACGTGATATTTCAACAAATTATCATTGCGTATACAGCTAGGTCAATATGCAAGATAAGGATTCAGAAGTAGAAAAAAAACATATTACCATTCACAATTGGTGGTGTGGTTGCTGTTGAAACTATAAAATATAAGAAGAACAGAGCAATTGAAAGTTTAGCAATAAAAGACTTACGAGATATTTCCGCAAATTATCATTGGATATACAGTTAGGTCAATATGCAAGAGAAGGATTCACAAGTAGAGAAAAACATATTACCATTCACAATTGTGGTGTGTGGTTGCTGTTGTAACTATAAAATATAAGAAGAACAGAGCAATTGAAAGTTTAGCAAAAAGACTTACGAGATATTTCAACAAATTATCATTGCATATAGAGCTAGGTTAATACACAAGATAAGGATTCAGAACTAGAAAAACAACTTACCTGCAGTATTTGGTGTTGTAGTTGCTGTTATAACCATAAAATATAAAAAGAACAGAGCAATTGAATGTTTAGTAATAAAAGACTTTCGAGATATTTCAACAAATTATCATTGCATATACAGTTAGGTCAATATGCAAGAGAAGGATTCAGAAGTAGGAAAAAAACATATTACCATGCACAATTGGTGATGTGGTTGCTGTTGAAACTATAAAATATAAGAAGAACAGAGCAATTGAAAGTTTAGCAATCAAAGACTTACGAGATATTTCAGCAAATTATCATTGCATATAGAGATAGGTCAATACGCAAGAGAAGGATTCAGAACTAGAAATAAACAACTTACCATTCATTGGTGGTGCAGTGGTTGCTGTTATAACTGTGAAATATAAAAAGAACAGAGCAATTGAAAGTTTAGCAATAAAAGACTTACGAGATATATCAACAAATTATCATTGGATATACAGCTAGGTCAATATGGAAGCTAAGAGAAGGATTCAGAACTAGAAAAAAAATTACGTGTAGTCTTTGGTGGTGTGATTGCTGTTGTAACTATAAAATATAAAAAGAATAGAGCAATTGAAAGTTTAGCAATAAAAGACTTACGAGATATATCAACAAATTATCATTGGATATACAGCTAGGTCAATATGGAAGCTAAGAGAAGGATTCAGAACTAGAAAAAAAATTACGTGTAGTCTTTGGTGGTGTGGTTGCTGTTGTAACTATAAAATATAAAAATAACAGAGCAATTGAAAGTTTAGCAATAAAAGACTTACGAGATATTTCAACAAATTATCATTGCCATATAAGGTTAGGTCAATATGCAAGAGAAGGGTTCAGAACTAGAAAAAACAACTTACAATTCACAATTGCTGGTGTGGTTGCTGTTGCAGCTATAAAATATAAGAACAGAGTAATAGAAAGTTCAGCAATAAAAGACTTACTTGATATTTCAACAAATTATCATTGGATATACAGATAGGTCATTCGCAAGAGAAGGATTCAGAACTAGAAAAAAACAACTTACCTGCAGCATTTGGTGGTGTGGTTGCTGTTATAACTATCAAATATAAAAAGAACAGAGCAATTGAAAGTTTAGCAATAAAAGACTTACGGGATATTTCAGCAAATTATCATTGCATTATACACAGTTAGGTCAATATGCAAGAGAAGGATTCAGAACTAGAAAAAAAATTACGTGCAGTCTTTGGTGGTGTGGTTGCTGTTGTAACTATAAAATATAAAAATAACAGAGCAATTGAAAGTTTAGCAATAAAAGACTTACGAGATATTTCAACAAATTATCATTGCCATATAAAGTTAGGTCAATATGCAAGAGAAGGGTTCAGAACTAGAAAAAACAACTTACAATTCACAATTGGTGGTGTGGTTGCTGTTGCAACTATAAAATATAAGAACAGAGTAATAGAAAGTTCAGCAATAAAAGACTTACTTGATATTTCAACAAATGATCATTGGATATACAGCTAGGTCATTCGCAAGAGAAGGATTCAGAACTAGAAAAAAACAACTTACCTGCAGTATTTGGTGGTGTGGTTGCTGTTATAACTATCAAATATAAAAAGAACAGAGCAATTGAAAGTTTAGCAATAAAAGACTTACGAGATATTTCAACAAATTATCATTGCGATATAAAGTTAGGTCAATATGGAAGCTAAGAGAAGGATTCAGAACTAGAAAAAAAAATTACCTGCAGTCTTTGGTGGTGTGGTTGCTGTTGTAACTATAAAATATAAAAAGAACAGAGTAATGGAAAGTTTAGCAATAAAAGACTTACGTGATATTTCAACAAATTATCATTGAGTATACAGCTAGGTCAATATGCAAGATAAGGATTCAGAAGTAGAAAAAAAACATATTACCATTCACAATTGGTGGTGTGGTTGCTGTTGAAACTATAAAATATAAGAAGAACAGAGCAATTGAAAGTTTAGCAATAAAAGACTTACGAGATATTTCCGCAAATTATCATTGGATATACAGTTAGGTCAATATGCAAGAGAAGGATTCACAAGTAGAGAAAAACATATTACCATTCACAATTGGTGGTGTGGTTGCTGTTGTAACTATAAAATATAAGAAGAACAGAGCAATTGAAAGTTTAGCAATAAAAGACTTACGAGATATTTCAACAAATTATCATTGCATATAGAGCTAGGTTAATACACAAGATAAGGATTCAGAACTAGAAAAACAACTTACCTGCAGTATTTGGTGTTGTAGTTGCTGTTATAACCATAAAATATAAAAAGAACAGAGCAATTGAATGTTTAGTAATAAAAGACTTTCGAGATATTTCAACAAATTATCATTGCATATACAGTTAGGTCAATATGCAAGAGAAGGATTCAGAAGTAGGAAAAAAACATATTACCATGCACAATTGGTGATGTGGTTGCTGTTGAAACTATAAAATATAAGAAGAACAGAGCAATTGAAAGTTTAGCAATCAAAGACTTACGAGATATTTCAGCAAATTATCATTGCATATAGAGCTAGGTCAATACGCAAGAGAAGGATTCAGAACTAGAAATAAACAACTTACCATTCATTGGTGGTGCAGTGGTTGCTGTTATAGCTGTGAAATATAAAAAGAACAGAGCAATTGAAAGTTTAGCAATAAAAGACTTACGAGATATATCAACAAATTATCATTGGATATACAGCTAGGTCAATATGGAAGCTAAGAGAAGGATTCAGAACTAGAAAAAAAATTACGTGTAGTCTTTGGTGTTGTGATTGCTGTTGTAACTATAAAATATAAAAAGAATAGAGCAATTGAAAGTTTAGCAATAAAAGACTTGCGTGATATTTCAACAAATTATCATTGCCATATAAAGTTAGGTCAATATGGAAGCTGAGAGAAGGATTCAGAACTAGAAAAAATAACTTACCTGCAGTATTTGGTGGTGTGATTGATGTTGTAACTATAAAATATAAAAAGAACAGAGTAATGGAAAGTTTAGCAATAAAAGACTTGCGTGATATTTCAACAAATTGTCATTGCATATACAGCTAGATCAATATGCAAGAGAAGGATTCAGAAGTAGAAAAAAACAAACATATTACCATTCACAATTGGTGGTGTGGTTGCTGTTGAAACTATAAAATATAAGAAGAACAGAGCAATTGAAAGTTTAGCAATAAAAGACTTACGAGATATATCAACAAATTATCATTGGATATACAGCTAGGTCAATACGCAAGAGAAGTATTCAGAACTAGAAAAAACAAATTGCCTGCAGTCTTTGGTGGTGTGGTTGCTGTTATAACTATAAAATATAAAAAGAACAGAGTAATAGAAAGTTTAGCAATAAAAGACTTACGAGATATTTCAGCAAATTATCATTGCATATAGAGCTAGGTCAATACGCAAGAGAAGGATTCAGAACTAGAAATAAACAACTTACCATTCATTGGTGGTGCAGTGGTTGCTGTTATAACTGTGAAATATAAAAAGAACAGAGCAATTGAAAGTTTAGCAATAAAAGACTCACGAGATTACGAGATATATCAACAAATTATCATTGGATAAACAGCTAGGTCAATATGGAAGCTAAGAGAAGGATTCAGAACTAGAAAAAAAATTACGTGTAGTCTTTGGTGGTGTGGTTGCTGTTGTAACTATAAAATATAAAAAGAACAGAGCAATTGAATGTTTAGCAATAAAAGACTTACGAGATATTTCAACAAATTATCATTGCCATATAAAGTTAGGTCAATATGGAAGCTAAGAGAAGGATTCAGAACTAGAAAAAAAAATTACCTGCAGTCTTTGGTGGTGTGGTTGCTGTTGTAACTATAAAATATAAGAACAGAGTAATAGAAAGTTCAGCAATAAAAGACTTACGTGATATTTCAACAAATTAGCATTGCATATACAGCTAGGTCAATCGCAAGAGAAGGATTCAGAATTAGAAAAAAACAAACTTACCTGCAGTATTTGGTGGTGTGGTTGCTGTTGTAACTATAAAACATAAAAAGAACAGAGTAATGGAAAGTTTAGCAATAAAAGACGTACGTGATATTTCAACAAATTATCATTGCGTATACAGCTAGGTCAATATGCAAGAGAAGGATTCACAAGTAGAAAAAAACATATTACCATTCACAATTGGTGGTGTTGTTGCTGTTGAAACTATAAAATATAAGAAGAACAGAGCAATTGAAAGTTTAGCAATAAAAGACTTACGAGATATTTCCGCAAATTATCATTGGATATACAGTTAGGTCAATATGCAAGAGAAGGATTCACAAGTAGAAAAAAACATATTACCATTCACAATTGGTGGTGTGGTTGCTGTTGTAACTATAAAATACAAAAAAAACAGAGCAATTGAAAGTTTAGCAATAAAAGACTTACGAGATATTTCAACAAATTATCATTGCATATAATAGAGCTAGGTCAATACACAAGATAAGGATTCAGAACTAGAAAAACAACTTACCTGCAGTATTTGGTGTTGTAGTTGCTGTTATAACCATAAAATATAAAAAGAACAGAGCAATTGAATGTTTAGCAATAAAAGACTTTCGACATATTTCAACAAATTATCATTGCATATACAGTTAGGTCAATATGCAAGAGAAGGATTCCGAAGTAGGAAAAAAACATATTACCATGCACAATTGGTGATGTGGTTGCTGTTGAAACTATAAAATATAAGAAGAACAGAGCAATTGAAAGTTTAGCAATCAAAGACTTACGAGATATTTCAGCAAATTATCATTGCATATAGAGCTAGGTCAATACGCAAGAGAAGGATTCAGAACTAGAAATAAACAACTTACCATTCATTGGTGGTGCAGTGGTTGCTGTTATAACTGTGAAATATAAAAAGAACAGAGCAATTGAAAGTTTAGCAATAAAAGACTTACGAGATATATCAACAAATTATCATTGGATATACAGCTAGGTCAATATGGAAGCTAAGAGAAGGATTCAGAACTAGAAAAAAATAACTTACCTGCAGTATTTGGTGGTGTGGTTGATGTTGTAACTATAAAATATAAAAAGAACAGAGTAATGGAAAGTTTAGCAATAAAAGACTTACGTGATATTTCAACAAATTGTCATTGCATATACAGCTAGGTCAATATGCAAGAGAAGGATTCAGAAGTAGAAAAAAACAAACATATTACCATTCACAATTGATGGTGTGGTTGCTGTTGAAACTATAAAATATAAGAAGAACAGAGCAATTGAAAATTTAGCAATAAAAGACTTACGAGATATATCAACAAATTATCATTGGATATACAGCTAGGTCAATACGCAAGAGAAGTATTCAGAACCAGAAAAAACAAATTACCTGCAGTCTTTGGTGGTGTGGTTGCTGTTATAACTATAAAATATAAAAAGAACAGAGTAATAGAAAGTTTAGCAATAAAAGACTTACGAGATATTTCAGCAAATTATCATTGCATATACAGTTAGGTCAATCGTAAGAGAAGAATTCAGAACTAGAAAAAACAATTTACCATTCATTGGTGGTGTGGTTGCTGTTGTAACTATAAAATATATAAAAAAACAGAGCAATTGAAAGTTTAGTAATAAATGACTTACGAGATATTTCAACAAATTATCATTGCCATATAACGTTAGGTCAATATGCAAGAGAAGCATTCAGAACTAGAAAAAACAAACTTACCAGTATTTGGTGGTCTAGTGGTTGCTGTTGTAACTATAAAATATAAAAAGAACAGAGCAATTGAAAGTTTAGCCATAAAACACTTACGAGATATTTCAACAAATTATCATTGTATATACAGCTAGGTAAATGGACATTAACAATGCAATAATGGGCATTAACAATGCAATAATGGGCATCAACAATGCAATAATGGGCATTAACAATGGCTCGTGTTACGCGCTCGGCCGCGTTTATTTTGTCTATTACTTGAAGATGCTGATTAAATATTAATTTCTTTTGAATTTTCTTCATGAATTATTAATGAATTTTACAAGTACTGTTTGCAGCAGTGTTTTATCATATTTAAAACACGAGGAATAAACGGCTTCAAAACGACCCATTTGATAAGTTCATTGGCGTAGTAATTTTGAAAATCAATGTTGTGTAAGCCGAGAAAATCAAAGATAAAGTTTATGTAAATCAGGAGGATTTTTTATCACATTTAAAACCACCGTCATGCCATTGATTTCCTGTGTCTCTTCTTCATGAATTATTAGTGCATTTTGAAAGATATACTCGAATGTTGCTGGGGTCGATCGCTGAGATCGCCAGGATCGCTGAGCCAGTGCGATCATATGGAAACCAGGCTATAGAGCAGCGATAGTGGCGGATCAAGAGGGTGCCGAAAGTGACTCAAGCTACGGCTTGGACTGGCCATTGTGCCATTTTGTGCCAGAACAATGGCACTTTGTGGCAGCACAATGGTTGGCCATTGTTGGCCATAATTTTATTCCAGTTTTATTTCGTATTGTACAAGCGTATTTGAGTGACAGACCAGAGAATAGGAAATCGCGGACGAAAAACCTAAAGTGTTGCAATAGTAAGTTTGGATTTTATCGATGAATCAAGCCACAAACCGTTGAATGAATTACTTTTTTTGGTTCACACAAGCTTCAACGTTTTTGAAAAATCCGTCTTATCAGTGAGTAAACTTTACTAACTTGTCTTACTAATGCTGGCGTTTTAGCAGTTTACCAACGTAATTTCAGAACGTGAGAACCGCCGCACTCAGTGACGCCACGTCTGTGTAGAACGAAGACGACATCAAGTTTACTTTTGGCACTTTTACTTTTGGGACTTAAATTATTCATTTTCTTTGTTTTGCATGAAAATTCTAGCGAAATAATTTTTTCATGTAAATTGTAAATTGTCCAAACCACAAGGTTCACGCATCATTAGGTTCCTATATGATTCACAGGAAATACCAGGTTCCTATGATGTTCCTAAAATTAATTTCGTGGTTAGTTAGTTAACGCAATGACATAGGTAATTGAACTGCATGGTCAATCATGGGAAGATAAATTGTTATAGCTATCGATATAGAAATCGGTTGTTATACACTGTTGTGATAAATATATTTAGATATGTATTTCCGTATAAGTAGGGTAGATAAGGAAGGAGATTGCCATAACCAGAAATCATAGCCGCTGCGCCTGCCTGCCATAAATAATGAATTGTTATTCAACATGACGGATATAGTTATTTCTTATACTGCTTTGCACAATTTATGCAATGTTCACCTTCAGGAATATTCACATTGTTGATTGTTCTCTCTTTATAGGTTATATTCAAATAAGCCGAGAAAATTGCGCACATACCGACAATGGTCTCCTGTAACTCTGTAAGGTTTCAGTGATAGTCCGCTGATCAAAACTAGTTAGGGCTCAAGCAACATTTTGTAAAATAAGCAACTACCTACATTTGGTATATACGAGGAAGTTTATGGCGTCGTATAGCGCACTTTTGTGGATTCGGCGAAGGAAGCTTGCATCGAGAAAGGAAAGGCGAATTTCACGCTTTGGCCTACAATTCTTTGTATTTTATGTTAGATTGTATGTTCGAATTTCATATGTGCCGTTCAACTTTTGTTCATACTATATGGGAAATTTTAAATTCAAACCAAAAGAGTTTCATAGTAAATTTTGTTGGATAATGCGCGCACTGAAGGGGACTGGTGCGACTATAAATTTTGAACGTGATGATTTCTAGGGTGAACGATGTCGATGTAACACTTATGAATTGTTGAATTAAAAGTAGAAGAAAGAAAGATACAGTCCCTTTTTTAGCAGGGCTCTCTACACCAACCTTTTACTTTTAATAACACGAATTATATATCTTACCAGCCTATATAGCGTTTGTAAGCGGTTGAACAGCTGCATGGAAAGAAGTGAAGAGTCCGGAGGCACTTTGCTCGAAAGTTAGACCTGCTCATGTATTTCGGCATTAACCTTCACTCAGAGTATTCGTAAGTTCGGTACAACACTTTTATATCACTCTCTGATATAAGCTAAGTGCAGAGATGTTCACTAACCTGATAGAATCGGTGCAATTGTTTCGGTCCCTAATGTAAAAGTATTTTTCGGTGAGAATGTTGGCGTCGAAGTTCTTTGCGTTTGGCATTCCGTCTTGTATACTAAAATCCATGCAAGCAGACACATGAAAGACGCCACTTTTACTGTTTTGATAAGGTTTGCCATTGCCACCGATGTAGCAGCCCACTATGCTTCTTCTGGCGTGGTCTTCCTCTTCCGCGTGTGAAAAGCTAGTACTAGCATGTACTGCACTGAGAACGTGCGCCGAGCCTAAAGGCTGAAATGATCACATGTTTTCATTTTGCCACTTCTTATAGAAGATAAGAACAGGTGCCGAAAGAGATGAATGAAAGACAGCTCTTATGGTGTCGAGTGATGTTTGTGCTTGGAATACCTTTGTGTAAACATTGAGAAATCTAATTGTAGCTCAAAAGGGGCAAGAGATCTTTTTCAGACTAAGATTTCCAAGAAAACGACATCGAAGATTTTGTTAAACTGACGCAGTGTAACCGTCTTTAATCACAATGTTATTTTGGATAATTGGATTCATTGGAAGGAGGTTTAGGAGACCCTATGCGTTGTTGATAATCATCAACTTCCTATATCACCCACTTCCAAGAAACACATCCTGTTTTTGGTGTAAGCACGTTTTAATCGTGACACTGATCATGTCATTGAATTTTAAAACTTCCGAAATACAAGATAACGAAATAATGTCCTTTATATTGAAGTTCAATATTTGGCATTTCCTCTTTATTCCGTTGAAAGGTAAGTAGAAGTAATTTAGTATAAAGTAAATTTCAAATGTTAAATTGAGATTGAAGATCCAACGACCGGGACAGTATACTGTAGAGTTGCGCTAGTATTTCAACAAAATTCCACATCATGGACGCTTCAAAATGTTATTTTCTCCCTCGAAAACTCTTCTTAGCAATCGGCCTAATTGATAAGTTGAAAACGTGGAAAATGTGTTGTAGTACGAGTAAGGCGTGCAGGAGGCTGTACATTTCCAGGGTCTAATTAAAAATACAAATGCGTATTAGGAGCATTATACAATAGTCTCAATGGGACTTAAAAAGGACCTAAAAAACTTTTTTTTGGGACAGCACCCAGCCAACCCTCCAAACAAAACAGAAAACCTATATACGTCTTGGGGCAAGTCACCATTCAAACATTTCGAAATACTAGAACCATACTTGAATGCATCTATTTCACATATATGAAGTCAAATTTAGACATTTTTACTTCCCCGCGGAGACGGACTTAAAACCAGCCTCCCAATATTGCCACGACAGTGTCTCCAACGAACAGGAAAAGACGACACGAATCGCGCAGTACTTATATCACACAGTTCTTCGTGTGAAAAGGATCGGGATCACGAGACTTTATGATGTCTTTACCCAGCTGCCGTTACATAGTTAAGTCCTTTCAGGCTTTCACACAACAGAAACACACAAATACGTCCTGCCACGAGAACTCATTACGCTCTAGTGACCAAACAACAACCTCGTTCCCAATACTTTTCCTATCAAGGAGAAAACTGGGTTTTCTCGAACGCTTCACAAATAAAATGCAATAGAGATAATTAAGTAGGCTTCAAAGATTCTAATTCTTCAAAAAAAAGAAAATTACCATCTAAGTCAAAGCTTAGGTTAAGTCCCACCTTTTTGTTACTTACAAAACTAATTATAGTTTGATTATAAGACAAAGCCTACCTTCATTACAAGATAAAGCCTACTAAACTATTAATTTAAAAAAAGAGAAGTCTTAAGTGCTGACTTAAAACTATTTAAAATATCAATGCTTCTAATTTCCTGTGGTAATGAATACTAGTTTCCATGACTACTTTCCATGCAGAGGTAGTCATTGACGTCGCCGTAGCCTCGGCCGTAGCAGTTGTCTATTTCGTAAATGGTCGTTGCAAAACGGTTGAGGCAACAATTCCAGAGAAAACATGATACATTCTGTCAAAAGTCTGTTTCATTAACACTAAGGACTAAAAGGGATGACTGAAAATGAACTTCTCATTTTCAAGAACTAGTCTATAATCCTAATCCAGGCCCGGAGTTACTGGTGGTGTGGGGGGTGCGACACCCCCCCAAAAATCTTTATACGAGTTTCAGTCAGCAGAAGTTATATTTTAGTCGGCAGAAATCAGGGGGGAGCTAACAGGTAGTGGTAATTCCTCTAGGGGGTCCCGGGGAATTTTTGTTTCCGCCTCTGAAACGCTATTTCCTGCATTTTGAGGGCAGTTTTAACAAACAAAATCAAAATAAAAAACAGTGAAAATCATTATTTTATAGTCAGTATTTCCTTACTGTATACGAAACTAACTCTAACAATAATATTCACGCAAAATCTAGACGACAGTGAGCGCGCTAAACAACACAGAGGTGATAGATTTTGACGTTATAATGCGTAAAAAAACTTTTACGATTCTAAGAAAGCAACAGACGAACTTTTTTGCTTTTTTCTTCGCTTTTTCTTCGCTTTTTCTTATTTTCTTCCAGCTCGTTCCCGACGAATTGTTAATTTTTCCCCGACAGGGGGGCTAAATGCGGACAAAAATACGATTGGAACGTACAGCATGTAATTGAATCGGGCTCAATGAGTCGGGCATCAAGCAATTGTATCGGGCTGTCAGCGGTAATCCCTCGCATATGTATGTACTTCAAGTAACACTAGCGTGCTGGTGACACGAAATTGCTTAAATCAGAGAAGGACATGGAATTTAAATTGAATTCCTTTATTCTCCATCTTATGGTCTTGGTATGACAGAAAGCATATCACTGATCATTTTCATTGAAAAACCGTAGTGCAAGTAGAGTTCCAACTGCTCTTTAGTAATTTGTATTTTGGTCGGCCACGGGTGACATACACATCTTTGTCTGTCTCGCCTAGTAATTCTGCAGCATGAACGAGTGTTTCTAATAGTGTATTGTCAATTTGTAATGAACTGCCAGATCTTCTTTATAGGTCTTCTTACGACTGTAGTTGGATATGGAAGTTCGAGATTTCGAGAGAGAAGTCAATGTTCTATCTCATCAAATATTCATCCTAACACCTCAAGTACTCGTAATGTAAACAACCGTACTATTGTCCAATGCTCTCAAGGAACTAAAATTATTTCTACTATACCATCAATCTTTTTAACCAACGCCTGTCATCTATCGAACAAGGTTGACGAACTCCAGAACGTTTTGGAAATCAATAGTAAGCATAGCTTTTGTGACTTTTGAGTCTTGGCTGTCGGAAAACACACCTACGTCGGGTGTATTACGATTGGTGAAAATTACGCAATATTCCAAAAAGACCGAAAGAATAGGTTAGGTGGAGGTGTGATAATCTATATCAGGAACGAGATGAAATCTAGTCGTCTACAAGATTTAGAAGATGAAGAGAAAGAGGTACTATGGCTAAAATTATTCTGGAGGAGACTCCCTAGACCATTCAGCTGCATTCTTGCTGCAGGGATTTATTCCCCCCCGGGGAAAAATGCCAGCGAAGAAAAAGCAATGATTGATTTTATAACTCAATCCCTGGACACTGCACTCAATGATACTCCATCTGCAGGCATACTGATAGCTGGTGATTTTAACAAGCTTGATGTTAAGAGCTTATGCAGACGATTTGGTTTAAGGAAGTTGGTTCATGCCCCAACCCGTGGCCGAAATGTGTTGGACCAGATACTAACAAACATGGCAGGCTTATACGACCCGGCATTACACCTCCCTCCGCTTGGGAATTCTGATTATCAATGCCTGATTACTATTCCCCAAATACAGCCTAAATTGAAAGCTGTCCTAAGGGAGTTCAGAAGCATGAAACAAAGAAATGTCAACGCGTTAATGCTACGTATGAACGCGGAGAATTGGGAAGATGTAATAAATGCACGAGATGTTGACGCGAAAGTTGTCATATTTACGGAAATGTTGGTGAATATGCTAATTGATGAAACAGTGCCATTGAAAAGAGTACGTATGCACCCAAATGACAAAGTATGGATGACCACATTTATTAAGAACGTGATAAAAGAAAGACAATCTGCTTTCGTCCGAGGAGACATCGAAATATATCACCAGCTCCAAATCAAGGCTGCTGAGTTAATATCGAAGGCGAAGCTGCGATACTATGAAGATAAAGCTGCTAATTGTACGCACAACAAATCCAGCTAAATGGTACAGATCCATCTTTGCACTTTGTGGGGCACGCGAGTCGAATTCCAATCTCCTGAGGATTTGTGTGAAATGGGATAGGTACTTATAGTACGTATTCCATATAAGGTAATATCGGATGGGACTGGGAAGAGCAAATACGTTGCCCTGACGAGCAAATACATTGCCCTCGTACCAGCCCACTGGATGCGGATAATTAACACGTTACGATATGTTCGATTATCCGCTCTTTTTAAGAAAACTACGTTCGCCAGCCGGATAAGCTGTACGCATATTGTAAACAGATAATTTACCTTTGTTTTAATATATATATTATTGTAGCTTTGAGAGTTGATTATTTCTCAAGAAAACGTTCGTTGAAGACAGCCGAAATTTCGTTTACAAGATGGTATCCGTAATACGAAAATTATATTTTTGTGCATGTTCGATTATCCGCTTTCAAAGGGAACTAAGTTAGCTACCAGGATAAGCTGTATGTATGTTGTAAATAGATCATTTAACTTTAAAAGAATATATTATATAGCTTTGTGGGAGGGTTAGGACCTTTGTTGTTTTGGGGTCGGTTTAATACAATCCAATTAACTTGGAGGCTGGTACGAGGCTATTTGCTCGTCAAGTCCCGTCCGATATGACCTTATATGGAATACGTACTATAAGTCCATATGTGAAATGGCTGCGAAACTACAGGACGTGTTTACGAGCCCATGGAAGAATTACACCTCCCCTATTGCGCCTGTTCAACCGGATGGTCTACCTGATCACCCTCCCCGTTTACCAAGTATTGGTCAGGTTAAAAAAGCGCTGAAACAGCTGAATCCAAGGAAGGCCACTGGTGTTGACAATGTTCCGGCGTGGGCGCTAAAGCACTTCGCTGAGGAATTAGCGGTTGTCACACATAACATAATCACTCAGCCAGTATCACTCAAGCAAAATATCCTACTCCATACCGAAGCATGCTCCTAAAGAAATTAAGACAGACTTCAGGCAAATCTCAGTTTTGACGGTTCTCGCTAAGACCATTGAGAGAATTCAGGTCCTATTAAATAAAGATACTCTGAAGGTGAAAGGAAATCAGCACGCTTTTTCGGACAATCGCTCAACTGTGTCAGCTCTAATTAAAAATGCAATTGGTGCTGGACAACTTACAAGAATGGGCGAGCACCAATCGTATATCAATGAATACCAACAAAACGAAAGATATGTGGATATCCTTTAGTCAGGTGATAAATCAACCTGAAAATCTACGGGTTGGAGATCAAGTCCTGGAAAGAGTTTCAGCTTTTAAACTACTAGGGGTGTGGCATCAGAATGATCTACGATGGAATCATCATGTCGATGAGACAACTAAGAAGGATAACAAAAGGCTCTTCTACCTCCGCGAGTGCAGGAAGTCAAACCTACCAAAAATCGTGGGGACTACAGTCTATTGCACTAAAATACGCACACTGCTTGAATATGGCTCACCAATATGGGGTGGTCTGCCTAAGTATCTCATTGAAGAGTTGCAACAAGTTCAGAACAGGAGTCTCCGAATCATCGGCATTCCTAAAAATGATCTGCCAACTCTAGAAGAACGACGAAGGAATGCAGATAAAAGAGAACTTGGAAAAATTGTAGAAGAAAATGGTCACCCTAATCAAAAATATATTCCTAATGAGGTTATCCACCCTTACAATACTAGGAATTCTCGTGTTTTTAACTTGCCTATGTCCGGAACGAATAGACACAGTAATTCATCCATTCCTAGGGCTTGTAGAATATATAATACTAAATTATTATTTTTATATAGTATACTTATATTAATATATATATACAGTATAGTTCTTTTTTTATTAATTTATTACCCTAATTATTTTTACAAGTTGTAAATCCATTCTATATCTTCTCTAAAATGGATTATTAAATGTTAAATGTTAAAAAAAAAAAAAAATTATAAATAAAAATTCGTTATAACCTAAATCGGTAGGGCATCAAGTTCGTCTTCCTCGACCTTTCCATAACTTAAGCCTGGTTTCCATTTGGTCGCCACGATCGCAATGGTGTCATAGTGGTCGATGTAATAGGGTGTCGATCTATCTTGTCTTTTGTCTGCTGTATACAGAGCAGTCTTAACTGATTACAGAGATAGAGACACACTCTATTACATCAACCACTATGACACCGTTGCGATCGTAGCGACCAAATGGACACCAGGCTTTATTGCTTCCAATACAGTCCTAACACATCGTTTCGAATGTTCAAGAAGCAGCAATTTCGGGTTATCCTGAGCCATATTTTCTATGTCGAAGACTCCACAATTTTCGTGTCACCAGCACTCTAGCGTTACTTGAAGTACATACATATACGAGGGATTACCGCTGACCCGACTAGCTCGATTCAATTCCTTGATGCCCCCCGACTCATTGAGCCCGATTCAATTGCTTGATGCCCGACTCATTGAGCCCGATTCAATATGCTTGACGCCCGACTCATTACAGAGCCCGATTCAATTGCTTGATGCCCGACTCATTGAGCCCGATTCAATTGCTTGATGCCCGCGACTCATTGAGCGCGATTCAATTGCTTGATGCCCCCCGACTCATTGAGCCCGATTCAATTGCTTGATGCCCGACTCATTGAGACCGATTCAATTGCTTGATGCCCGACTCATTACAGAGCCCGATTAAATTGCTTGATGCCCGACTCATTACAGAGCCCGATTCAATTGCTTGATGCCCGACTCATTGAAGTTAATTGAACCCGATTCAATTACATGCTGTACGTTCCAATCGTATTTTTGTCCGGGGCTGTAGCCCCCCTCTGGTTCCACCCCTGATTATTGACGAAGAGGGGAAAACATTTGAAACGTTGGAAACTATTTGACTCGGGAAAAAGAAGCCACAGAGTTGCCTAGCAATTGTAACCTGAGCTTTAGCCTCCGCACACAGAACACATTAAAATGTAAGGATTTGTACTTTCTGTCAAGAGCTATGGTTAAACTACATCTACCTTATAGTCTCTAATGTAATTTTAAAGTTCTAAGGCGAAATTGCGAAGAATTAACACGAGACCGACGAGTGTTTGTTTGGCGACGAAGCGAGAATCGAGGCGGGAATAAGTTTGAATTATTTCATGTGTTCAATAGTGTATTTTGGGTCTGTCATGTACAATTATGTGTTACAGGTGTATTGAATAAATCTTTACCAGCCATAGTTCTGAAAAGAACTGTTTATTACTTTATTTACCTCGAGCCTCTGTTTTTTGGCGCAGGCCAAAAGGAACGCAGAGTAAAATAAAGTAAAAGAGAACGCTTTCAACCCCAAACTAGTACAGCTGTTAAGGACAAAAACCACGTGTCAGCGGTACATTAAATTTCCGGTCGTTTTCAACGTTGGGTCTTCTGTTGATCTGTAATTTCTTAGAGGATATGTTTAAGACATTGTTTCTTTATTTTTCGTAACGAAAATGTGGTTAATACGTCAAAATACAGCCGGGGGGTAGGAAGACACTTAAGGCGGGGGGGGGGGGTGGGTTTGGATCTAAGTTGTTTTGGGATTAGCAGTTTTATGATGTATATCATCATATACCAGGTATGTCCGATCATATGATGTAAAAGACCAACGTTGAAAACGACCGGAAATTCAATGTTCCGCTGACACGTGGATGACTGATTGTTGGCGCACCTGGTTTAGGTCGATATCTGTTCCCCGCACCGAGCGGAGTACGAGGTTGGAACGCTTTTAGCGCGGAGTAAACAACGGCAAAGTGAATAAATTATTGAGTTGTAATTTACAATCATTTGTGAGTCAAATTAATTTGGTTTGTTTGTCCGCATTTTGAGCTATTAATAGCAGCCAGACGTTCACTTCATGTATTTGTTAGTTAATAGTTATTCTATTGAAATCCTTTGGGGTAGCATATGTGGGAATAAAAATTGATTAAGATGAAATAAAGTGATTTGTGATTCACGTAAAAGAGGCTGGATGAAAATGTGGTGTGACGTGTGCGATATGCATAAGATTAGGGTCTGTAGGCGGAAGTAAACAAAATGTATTAGTTTCCGCTTTACCAGGAATTATATTAGATTCACTTCACTGTAATTCATTTTCATATTTGAAAACGTACACGTCGAAACATGACCGACAAAAAGTATGAAGATCAAAGAACTATTGTAGTGTCTAACCTTCCCACTGGACTAACTGAAGATGAATTGGTAATTCATTTTCAGAGTAGGAAGAATCGTGGTGGAGATGTGGAAAAAGTGGATTTATCCCAAGACGGAAGTCAAGCTTTCGTTTCGTTTGAACTGGCAGATGGTAATGTCTTGATATTTCGAAAGTCGTTCTTTTTTTCTTGAAGTTACTCGCGTGCCTGTGTAGTACATAGGTGTAGTTGAAATTAATAATAATCTTAAAATATACAATACAAATTCGATCAGGAATTCGATCACTTGTACTGGCCTTTTCGTGTCGTTCGAAGGTCTCGTAACAAAGTAGGGGGCGTGTTATAAACAAAATTACTTTCATTTTAACATTTCAACGAAATGTCACAGCATGGAGGCACGCCCTTCACTGAACGCAAAAACGCGGTTCATTTCTCCCTCTGAAACACTTCTAAGCGATCCTAGTTGGCGGGTTAAAGTTATATGCATAAACGAAATCGGGCAGAGATGAAGAGGGTATTCCCCATGTCGTCAATAACGTTTTATGTATTGATTTACAACAGATGCCTCCGCTTTTGTAATCTTACATGTCTTAATTTGTAACTCACTTTAGTTGTAGAAGACGTTCTGCGAGTAGAACAGATCATTAAGGGACGTCCCGTGCAAGTCCATCGTTATAAAACAGAAGAGAAAAATGATGAGGTTTGTGAGCTCAACTGCTCGCTGTACATTTAACCAAAATATTTTAATTTAGAATATTTCAGTTCTAATAACAGCTAAACATCGTTTAGGTAAACGCTTTCTTCTTATCACCTTTCTTCTTATCTTCTTGAAATCCTGTCTTGAAATCTAATCTATATGCCCGCAAAGAATTGTGGTTAAATGTAAAAGTCGCCATCTTTTTCGGTGCGATCAACTAACTTTATCCTACGCTTTATACATACTATACTGCGATTACTCTGGCCGATTTCTTATCTTGATGCATGTTATATAACCACGTACAGGAGCATTCATTCTCATGAGTAAATCCACTAGATAACATGCGCCGGGATACGAAATCGGCCCGATCTGAATCTCAGTTTGTTGATACCTTTCAACGCTGTTTTAAATAGCAAACAAAATCTAAAGTGATAGAAATCATGAAAAAAACCCTGAATTATTCTTTAGGGTTCACCGCAAATATATCTTATACGTTGTTTTGACTTGAAACATAAAGCTAGTATAGAAAGGCTAATTTGAATGCACGTAAAGTAATAATAACATTGACATTCATGTGAGAGGTTTACAGAACACGAACTAAGCTTTCTTGATGTAATATATCAAGGATGGGAAATTTCTCTGTTAATTCTATTTTTCACTTCAACTATTTCGTTGCAGAAATCAAGTAGCGATGACATTGATACGGTTGTCGTCAGCGGTTTCAGCGAAAACACAACAGATGAAACGATCACACTTCTCTTTGAACACAAGAAGAAGTCTGGTGGGGGTGAGCTAAAGGAATTCCAGAGGCTAACTCCGAAGGAAGCGTTTATAACTTTTTGCTCTGCAAAAGGTATTTTGGAACCGCTAAAATTTGTTCACAGAAATGTGTAGGAGAAGGGTATAACGAAAAGAATTGTAACTATAAACGATCGGAAGTAGAAATACTAGAAATTAGTTTATATTGATTAAGGTCGGCCATTTTCTATATTTTGGGACCGAGTGGCGAGTGCTGATGACCAGAGCCTGGGAACGAGATTGTACGAAATTGTGATTTGATCAGCTTATTTTGCTACCCGCTTCATGACGTGCGCGTGGATGCGACCCCGCGGTTTGCGAAATGAGAGAGGCGCGTGTTCACGCAAATAAGCAGTGCAAAGCAAAACAACGCCTGGGTTTTGATGACATGTGTTTAAATTATTCGCTTCGTTCGTGATCCACTGAGTTAAGTTTACGGTTTTTGTTTTATAGATGCCGAGGATGTCTTAAAGAAATCATCAGAGCTTTGTCTTGACGGCCACTCGCTAACAGTAAAGCCTTGGAAAGGTCGTGCAAGTGATAAAAGCATGCTGATTATTGAAAATCTGAATCCAAGTACGGCATACGATACGTTGAAAAACTATATCGAAATGATGGCAAACCAAGACGTTATCAACATTGTTTTTGGAGAAAACAATAATGCAATAGCTAATTTGAGTGGCGATGCAGGTAAACTAATTTGAGTGGCGATACATATATTTAATAGTTATCAACTCTAAACTGAGGTTGGTAGTGAATCGAAAGTTCCCGATCTACTTCGTCTAAACACGTATGTTTGACTCGAAAGGGACTTGATACCACACATGCGTGAATTTCCTGTGTGTCGGGTAACATGGCGGAAAACGTTCAAAAACGAGCCGGTAAATACAGTATAGCTCCGGGCTCTTTCCGGTCCGCCATCTTGTTAGTAGCCCTCCTCTGGCACCAGCCTAAGGGGGGTCAGCTATATTGTGTACTTGTTGAGTCTTGTTCAGTGTCGGACTCGACTTCGCGGACCCGACTTTCGTCGAGAAAAGTGCTACTGGGCTTTTGATCAACTCTTTAGACTTTACTTGTGTACTTTTCCGATGTTCAGAATTATTAGGGCAGCAAGGGGAAATGAAAACTCTAAAGAATTTCTTTAGAATCGTTGCGATGGATGAGCCATTAATCGGATCCGATTCTCCTTCTGATGCATCTGATTTGCACAATAAAGACAACAGTAGTATAGTAAGTAGGGCTGCGAGCTCAATCGACCTCAACCGTGAATATAAATACCAAAACATCACCAAATTTGACCAAGTCACGACTCGACAAATTTGGTGATGTTTTGGTATTTATATTTACGATTAACGTCGAATAAGCTCGCAGCCCTACTTACTATACTACTACAGCGATCGTTAGTCAATCTAGACACCCCTCGCACATTTTCTACTAAATTGATGTCAAACACACGCGAGACTAGCGAAACAATACCAAATTTATACTAAATAGCGACTCTCGCTAAATTTGGCACCATTTCATCCACATTTAAAAAAAATAGAGAGCGTCGTTTCAAAATTCTCACAAATTTATGTCAAATTACATTTAGGAAAAAATAGAAAGTGTCATTTCAACATTTTCGCGTGTTAAAAAAATAAAATGTGGTACGAGCTCACTCTCACATTTAAAAAAATAGTCGTTTCAACATTTTCACAAATTTGCCAAATCACATTTAAAAAATAGAGAGTGTCGTTTCAACATTTTCACAAATTTGTCAAATCACATTTTCACAAATTTGTCAAATCACATTTTAAAAAATAGAAAGTGTCGTTTCAATATTTTCACAAATTTGTCAAATCACATTTTTACAAATTTATGTGTCGTAAAAGTGTCTCACGCGTGATAAAATTGCCACCTGTTATGCAAATTAGGTTATTGCCACCTGTTAATAATAGATTAGTCCGTTTGTTCACTATTTTCAGCGTTTGTCGCCTCTTTTCTAAAATGGTGATCGTACACATATTTCGACGTTGTGATTCCTCCCGACAACAAGCCCAAGAAAGGCACGTATGGTGTCACAATCGCGACAATGCTCTCAACGTCTTTCTTTAGTAGCGGGTCTTTTTGCAACTCGTCATTTAGTTCCTCAGGGTTCTCAATAGCGTTCAACCCATCTAATAAGCTAGCGAATTTGCTGATTAGCAAGTCGGTGAGAAAGGCGTTTGCGATCTCCATTCTCTTCAACTCGTATTGGTGCCATATCTTATCAATAACTTTTGCGGACGCTTTTTTAATGTACGCTTCGGACTGACTCACCACACCATCACCAGACAGTCTAATAAGTTCAGATCTCCTAACGTCAATATTGTCTTCCACAGTTGAGGTGTCATCAGTCTCCTCAACTAATTCCTCAATCGTAGGATTTTCCTCACTTTTGCGTTTCACCATCGCGTTATTACTTATACCCGTGTTTTATTGCGGAATAACAACTTCGTGACTGTATGGGTAGCGCAGTGAGATTTCAAGTCTAGCGTACTTATTATTTTTTAATGCGGTCACAATCGCCGACGATTTTTCTCTGCTAATGTTTCCAAGGTAATCGTCGATAACGACCTTCATATCACTCCTACTTGGGCAGTAGAAGCAAATGAGCTTACTAATATTTTCTCTGTACGGTTTTGCGATCGACGTCAGTTGTTGTGTGATGACAATAACGCTCAACATAAAATGTCGCGCACTAAAAGCTAAGTTGACTAATTGACTAGTCCTATTCTTGACATCTTGAGAGCTTGCACAGTCATCCAACACGATCAGAGTGTTAGTGCCTTTAAAAACATTTGTTACACACTTGAGAACAGCGTCGACATTGTCCTGTGTGCAGTCTATCGCTAACACGTCAGGGTCGCGCACATATTTCCAATCTTGATACGCTTTGTTCCACTCAAAAGTAGGACAAATCAACACAATGTAGTCAAATTTACTAAAGTACTCAGATTCCAATGTTTCCAGCAAATAATGCGTCTTACCACAAGCTGTCATACCAACAATTAACATATTAAACGGAGTCTCCATTAACTCACGTTTGATTTAATACTGGATTGATTGCAACCCATTATTCATAAAGTTGACCAACCCATCGCTTACCACAAACACCCTACACATGACGTTCGCAGTCGTCGCTTTCTTAGTGATCTCAAGAAGCACGCCAGATTGTGTGTTCACAATATTTTTGCCAGTGGCGACATTGCGATTATCTTGAACGCTCCTCAAGTCGATGACTAACGCAAAGCCATCTTTATAGAACTTCTGTATGGTCATGAACTGAGCGTGTTCTTCACCCAACCCAAACAATCGTTTCGCTTCTGCATAGAACTTCGACTTTGGGATGCCTTGTGAGTACACACTATTTGGCACACCTTCAATTGTGACTCTAACACTCTCGATATTTGGGTAAAGAAACTCCTCACTGTCTGTTCGCGCCTTATTCGTGAATAGCAACACAATCGCCTTCATGCTTTTTCTTGGCAGATTGACATTTTCATTCACAATGGTCGTGCCTTTGTCCCATTCGGTGATTTTCATCAACGTAACGTGCTCATATGACAAACTACGACCACTTGCGTAACCCGACGCTATTTCGTCAGCGAGCTCCTGGTTATCGATCGTCTCATACTCAAGCTCGAGGTTCTCCAGAGTGTACCCACCCACAGCGCTACCGGATTGCGCCACCATGATGTCTGTGGCCTTCGGGAGTGTGATCACATACTGCAAGTTATTATTCATGCTAAAAGGAGCGTACAACCCGTGGTCATTCATGATCTTACCGAGCTTAATCCGCTGCTTCGTCCCAATCACGCCAAACATTAACGCGTCACTAACTTTAGCGACATTCCCACTCGTCGCACCACTGTCATCCTTAGAAATTAGCTTTCTCAAGTTCTCACCACCAATACCGTAGTCAATCATTTGGTCTCGCGCAGTAGCACTCTCCCAAAGGTCGCGATAAACACCAGTGTAATTTTCCCCATTGTTGTCGTACACAGTCTCCCCAGCTAGTCTCACGACAAGTTTCTCAACCAACAACTTGCTAACATTGTTCAAGAACCAGCTTTTGGCGTTTGCGTTCTTAAAGTCGAACACTAGACCCAACGATCCAGGCACCAAACAGCTACTAACCTTGAGCTTCGGTATATCAATGTAAAGTTCCTCGCCAGGACTGACTTTATTAGGGTTCAACGTGATTACGTGTTGCGTTCTCACCCCTTTTATGACGCCCATGGTCGCTCGTCTAAAACCAGGGCTCAACTCTGCCGACGTGACGTTCATATACCTTTACATATGTTTTATCGCTACCGTTTTAGCTTGTAATAATCATAGGCAAACCACGCGAGTACCACCGCAAGTACCCAGAGATTTTGAGCCAACCATGCGAGACCCTTCGCACCCAACGTCAACGCGTTGTAAACTAAATTAGCCAACCCAACAGCCCATGGACCCATCTTCGTTATCGCGTTCTTAACAGCCTGTGCGAATGACCTCGTGGCCACAGCGCCTCTCATAACAGCGGATCTACCAGCGATAATAATAGTTGTTATAATCCCAGCCATTGAAATCGCTACAGCGCTCAACCCGACTAGATTTTCTTTAGCCCATTCCTTAAATCTCTGAAACCTGTCAATGTCGATTTCCTGCTGCTCTCTAACCTCTTCTATTTGTCGCTGCTCAATAGTTCTGTCTCTGGCTTGCTTGAGTCCTGACTCTCTTTCAACCAAACCAACGTGCTCTCGCTCTTCGTCGGGCGTGAGACCAGTTTGGTTAGTTTTTTTATCAAGCTTTGCCAATCTCCCACTCGTCTCATCTATCGTCTCTTGAAAGTGGTCTACCTGCGCTTGCAACGCACCATCGTCACCTGTTCTTGACTCGGGCACCACACTATCGCTTGGATTAACCACACCACTCAGATCACGGTTCTCGTCTGGTGATAACCCAGGTATGTCGTCGTGATCCACTCTTGTCTCAATCACTGGGAGGTCGTCTGAGGCCACTTCTGTTGTGACAACTGTTGTTTCTGCATTCTCAGGGATTTGGCTAACTAACTTTTTGAACTGCTCGATCGCGTTTTTACTACTCGCGTCTTTACTGTAGATCAAACCTTTTTTCCAAGGTTTTAGAATTAGTTTGGGTTTTCCATGTTTACCGTCTTTGTTTACCGGTTTGAAAAGAATAGCCCCCGAGTCCGTAACCTGTGACCTGTTGACTATTTTCCTTGACGCGTCGTCTTGACCGAGTGCCTTTTTGCTTAATTTACGTATTTTCTTGTTTATTAGCTTGATTCTTTTTACGTTGTTTTCTGTTAGCTTTTTGTTGGATGCTTTTAGCTCGCCCAGCCTTCTCTCAATTTCTTTCTCCTCTTCAAAAGCTATACTAAAACTCTCGTCATTGACATCACCGTATGACTCCTGCTTGACAAACTCCACTGCAGGGACTTCTGTGTTGGTTCCCCTTATCGTCACCGTCTTACCATCATCAGTATCAATAAATGACGTCTCTTTTTGCCCACCTCGCCTCGCGTCTAGCTCACTCAGTATCTTTTTCGCATAGTCTTGATAGTCGTTGTGATTAACACGAACGTCTTCCGGCATGTTGTCTTCAGTGTGCTTACTGTACATGCCTTCAATAACGTCTTCAACATCGGCGAGCGTCTTTTCTAATTGCTCATTACTCATGTCTTCGTACTTATTGAGGGTTTCCATCTCAATCTCGTCAAAAACTTCCCCACCTTCAGCCATATTACATTAGCTCACATTTTGAATATCGCTCTCTGACTCCTACGAATCACGTTTTCTTTCTAGTTTAAATAATTATACGCAAGCCACGCGAATGTCACCGCAAACACCCACAGATTTTGGGCTAGCCAAGCGAGACCCTTTGCACCTGTCACCAGCGCGTCGTAAACTAAGTTAGCCAACCCAACAGCCCATGGACCCATCTTCGTTATCGCATTTTTAACAGCCTGTGCAAACGACCTCGTAGTCATAGCGCCTTTCATAACGTTAGTCCTCCCAGCGATAATAATGGTTGTCATAATCACAGCTACTGAAATCGCTAAAGCACTCATCCCAACCATATTTTCTCTAGCCCATTTCTCGAACTTCTGAAACCTGTCAATGTCGATCTCTTGTCGCTCTCTAACCTCTTCTATTTCCCGCTGCTCAATAAGCATGTCTCTAGCTTTTTTAAGTCCAATCACTCTTTCAGCTAGATCGACGAACTCTTCGTTCTCTACAGCCGTGAGGTCTTTTACTGCGAGCTCCGCTATTCTTTTGTTCACTTCATTTATCAAGTTTTGATAACGGTCCGCTCGTATTTGCAATGCGCCAGTGTCGCCTATTCTAGACTCACGCGACACATTCTCGCTTGGATTGAGTAGCGCGCTCAACTCACGGTTCTCGACTGGTGTTAGTCCAGGTATGTTGACGTACTCTGCGTGTGTGGTGTCTAACAATGGCGCACTCCTCGCGACGTCTTCACGATCTCTCACGTTGTCAATAGTCTGCGTTGCGAGATCACTAAAAACCCTCTCCACATGTTGATACACTCCTCCACCACTCCGCGTTACGAGATCGCTAGTAGTCTCCCCCATGTGTTGACGAAGTCTTATGTCGTGTTCGCGCTTCAGTCCACTCTCCACTCTAGTTAGTCTAGTTTCCTCATCGGCTGTGACGCCTAGATCGCCCCGAGCTAGCTCAAGATCTTGAGTGGCTCTTTCGAGACTGCGATCTAGTTCATCATTACTCATATCTTTGTATTCATCAAAGCCCTCCGTCTCGAGGTCGTCGAAGCCACTCTTAGCCATGTTACATTAGCTCACATTTTGAATATCGCTTTCTGGTATCCACGAATTATGTTTGCTCTCATAACCCAACCATTTGACCAGCGCCATCTTCTTCCCTCTGACTTTCTTTCTTTTCAACACCTTTTCAACTCTGTACACATCGTCACCAGGTTTCTTATTAACCAGCGATAATTCCTGCTCATAAAATTTACCAATAATCTGTTCACCGGTGTGGTCCTCAATTTCATACACATTTGGATCACCACGAATAACCTTTACCACTTTAAAACAGCTCTTCGGTGAAGTTGGCTTCGTAACCTTTTGTGAACACGCTCTTGTATTTACTAATTCTCACCGATTCACCAACTCTAAACTTCGGTAATGGATTGTCCGCAAATTGATGACCAAACAAAGTGGTCCACACTTCACCCTCATTTGACTTATTGACATCCTTCGGTTTCATCATAATGCTTCGATTCACATTGCCATTGTAGTTGCTCACAAACTGGTCAAGAACGTCAATCCATTTGTACGTTCCACGAGTATAAAAGTACTTCCACATAATACTCTTCAGACTTCTATTAAAACGCTCGACAACAGCAGCCTTTTTATCGCTCTTAGTGCTGAAATATTCAACACCGTGTTTTTCCAACAAACTTTTCACACCAACGTTGTAGAACTCAAGTCCATCGTCAAATTGCGCTAACTTAGGTGCGACCCCAAACCGATCTTTAAAGTCAACCAACAATTTTCCAACAGCCTTAGTCATGTTCTTAGTGTCTTTTCTATAGACTGCAATGCCAAAAGCGTATCTACTCAATATTTCAATGCCTGTTAGTATCCAATGATACCCTCCATTCTGTTTTGAGTACTTACTCATGTCCACTAAGTCCATTTGGAGCTCTTCACCAAGAAATCCAACAAAAGTCGCGCGGAACTTGTGTCTTCTCACGATGGGTTTATACCTAGTGTAAGTGTCCTGCGCTGTCAACCATTCTTTCACTGTTTTTCTAGTTACTTTCAATCCGTCTCCCAATGCACTTCGATACAGTCTCTCTACACCAGTGTACCCTGTCTTGGGATTGTAGTAAATGTCTCTCAACCCCTGCTCTGTTTCCACGCCAAGCTCCATATAATTCACACAATATACAGTTCCAATAACACCGCACCAACGTCAGCGTCGCCATTGTTTGGTTTGACACGAAACGTCATACTTGAGTAAACACCTTTTTTAATTCTCACCTTGGACTCAACATATGCATAACGTTGTATCCCTCCATCAAGAGACTGCTCGGTGGGTATTGGCAACGTTGTGATCACATCACTACGACTCCCATCGGTGCCCACGTTGCTCTCCGTCTCAACAGCATCGCACGAGACCTCTACATACTTTAGACCTCCACTCACGTCAGTCTTGTTTGGACTGTCGTGCCACTTACCATCTAACACGATTCCTACATCCTTCGCGAAGCCGAGCAAAAGCCCAATGTCACCCAGCCTAAGCTCTATCGCGCTGTAGGGTTTGCCCCTAATAGGCAGAGCTCTAGCCCTACTTTTACCTGTGGCTATCAGTTTCTCCACCACGAAGTCTACGCTAACCTCCCTGAGCGCGTGTCGTAGAGCTCTAACCAACGCGTCGAAGTTGTAGTGACCCCCACCCAATCGAGGTGTTGAGAACCTCGACGTTGGCGTTCCTAATCTAACAGAAAAGAATCGAATATTGGCGTTACTCGTCACATTGTTGTAGTTCCAAAACACAGTGGCTGTCTTAACTATAATATGTGGGCTATCGTGTGTGACTACCACACTATGGTCAAAAGTTATGACTTTCTCCACACCTTCAATGAGCACCGTCAACTTTTGATGGTTGTTGTGTGTACGTCGCTTTTCAGTGTAACCACCAGAGTCGAACCCATAGTTTAGACTCATTACTTTAGCACGCGTTTAATGTTAGCTACTCTAGCGTTGCATACAAATCCAACAATATGTCACCAACGTTGACACCACTACCATCTTGGTCAGTCACGCTAAAAACTAACTGCGTAAAAGCGCCTTTGTTTATCGACACCTTCGACTCAATGTTGAAGAAGTGTTGAACAGAGCTCTTCAGTGGTTGGGTGGTGGTCAATGGTAGCTCAACGATAACCTCGCTTTTGCTACCATTAACAATATTCTCAGGTCTGTTCACAATGCTACAACCCACTTGTACGTACCTCAGCCCTTTGTTAACGTTCACAACATTAGGGCTGACCAAACCACTACTACTCACCGTCGTGTTATCGTTGAACCCTAAGAGTTCTCCAAATTTAAACAGCTCTAATTGTTGGTCAGTTTTTATCTCACACTTTGAATTGTGTTTGTTGGCTACTAGCTCGATAGCCCCTAATCCTTTCAATTCGTCAGCAATCATTTTAAAAGTGTGGTACCCAGACCCGAAAACGTGCTTGTTGCTGTTGTAACTTATTTCATCATTCACACCGGTCTCCACGTTAACGTAGTCCCAAAAGATGGTCGCTTTTTTTACTAGTAAGTGAGGATCTGAGCCAAACGTCAAAAGTGCCTCTGGTAGATCCACAGTTTCCGTTGGGCCTCTAATCAATACTACAACCCTGACCATATATAATGTAGCATGTGTTATGTGTAACATATGGTATATTATATATGCAGAAAGCCCTTCATGATTACTATGGAAAGTACTACAAACTCGCGATGGCTAACACATCGAAGGCTGCACACGACGCGAAGGCAGACCTCATCAAAAAGTACCCCCACGCTACTTTAAGCAAATTCGAGTTCTATCCAAATATTTTGCAAGATGGTAAGATCATGAGTGTTGACATATATTTCAGAAACAATGACATCCTCAGCACAGACATAACCAGCACAACCTTCAAAAATGATAAAAGCATGTGGAAGTGGCTACACAATAGTAAGTTCCCAATAATATGGCAAGGTGGTGGGACTATCCAACCACTACCAAAAGGTCATAAGAACCACTGGGGGCTTTGGGATGGCTATCCAACAGAAAATGTGTTAAATTATCCAGTGAATAACTTTAAAGTTTTTGTTAACCAAAATAGCTACTTCATGTCAAAGCTGCCAGTCTTGCGAGTCACCACGTCAAAGACAAAATCAGAGTGGGATGACAACGAATCTTACTACCGCATTGTGTTTGCGACGTATTGTGCGAGTTTCTGTTGTGGAGTGTCGTTGCAACATTTATCAGTGTCACAAGAAGTCCACCCTGTGGTCACAAGTGTGATGAGATTTCATTTGTACTTCACCATTATGAGACTTCTCAGAAGAATGGAGGGTGGTGAGACCATGAAATCAATAAGTAGAGAATTCAACGCTTATGAATTGTATGGTAAGATTTCCAAAATCCCCAGGAAGCATTATTACCAGAATAAAGTCCTGAGCGATGGCACAACAGGCGAATCCAGAGTCTACACACTCAACGACACCCATAATGATTACAAACGATACGTCGCACGACTCTCAGACGGCTTTACCAACATTGGACTGCAATATCTAAATCAAAGCATAGAAGCCTTTGTGTACTCCACACTTGGTGCGCAAGCGAGAACACGTGTATCAGTCGTTGGTGGCTCTGCAGGAAGTCTAGAAACCCAACAAGAATTCCGCAAGTTGTTTTCTGACAGTGTTATTCAATATGACGTGTCGACATGGATTCTCAACATGAACAAATCGATTAGAGACACCAACGTTGTCCAAAATCTTGCAGTGTCACCAAGTACATGGTTAATGCCAAGTAACGTGGTGATACTCAAGAATAAAATCGCTGGGTACAACAACTTATTAAAGATTGCCACAGAGTCCATGAGATTTGGAGTGAACACTCGCTTGAATGCAACAATACCAACAATTACGGCTAAAAAAGTCCACCAAGAAAATGTGGTGACTAACTTAGTAGCGCCAACGACTGTGAAGAGAAAAGCTCACCAAGAAAGTGTGGTGGTGGTACCAACGACTGTGGCTAAAAAAGTTTACCAAGAAAACGTGACACCACTTCCTGTGAGAAAAACAGTGGCCACCACCACAAGCGAGTCAGACACGACAACGCTGGCGATAATCTTAGGGTTCTCAGCAGTCTCTGGCTATCTACTAACCAAATACACCTTGAAGTAGTAATGAGTCTAAACTATGGGTATGAGTCTGACGACCCTCACGATAAAATACTAAAGAGAACGAAAAGACATCTGGACGAAGATCCTAAATTAAGCGCGACCGGTGGAAGGATGTCTGGACTAATAGACATGCAAGGCTCAGCGATAAAAAACGTAGCAGACCCAGTCGATGACTCAGATGCTACCAATAAAAGAACTCTAGAGCAATTGTTAGCGGGTTTCCTCAAGAGTCAGTCCTACAATGTTGTGCTCGACTTCAACGTTAGCACACACGCCTTGAAAAACGTGGAGTTTCACACCAATGGTTCAAACAAAGTGAAAGCTATTG
Organism: Chrysogorgia sp. JL179-B06; assembly: GCA_035772405.1. Lineage (NCBI taxonomy): Eukaryota > Metazoa > Cnidaria > Anthozoa > Scleralcyonacea > Chrysogorgiidae > Chrysogorgia > Chrysogorgia sp. JL179-B06. Next base: position 1,576,548 of record JAYKKM010000348.1, read on the forward strand.
GTGAAACAAGTAAATTAGTGCAAAACAACCCGGCTTATGGTCCTATTGTTGGCATCAGCGGTGTGAGTCAAAGTTTTCTATCACCTGTGTTAACACCAATCCCACTTGAGTCAGGTCTCCATTTTAATTGCCCGAGTATGCAGTGGTGTGATCTCTCTATTTTTGTTGTGGTGAGGTTACCTACTCGCACCGCTGGGTCAAATTGGGAGACAATTATATCGAACGACGACGGTCAGTGGGATAAGTTCATAGGGTACAAGACTGGTATGACTAATGGACTCGCGTATGGTGGTAGCATCCCAGCAATGGAGAGCATATGCACTATTCCGAGTATTATTGACCTCACCAAAATGCATATGATATCAATACACTGGCAAATGGACAATTCACACGTCAGGGTCAACAACGTTAAGTCAGCCGACTCAGACTTCGTAGCGAACATGAAAAAAATAGGCACACCCTACGGAACAATTTTTGGAATACATCGACCAAGAATACCACTCGCACCTTACGCGTACCCATCGTTGATAGAATTCTACGGTGTGAAAATCGTGAGTGGCTACATGACGAACCGAGACATCATAATCATGGGTGGAAAAATGATGAAGGAATATGGTGTAAAGTAAATGGGAGCATGTTTTTCGAGACCTCATGAAATATATAAAATAAATAAGACGACTGATCACATGTTCAAAGCTGGTGGATCATTTGGTCGCGGTGACGTTACTCTCGAGCTCCACGCTGAGATTGGTATGAGGTCTAAAAAGACTTACGGCGAACCTATTATGTTACCAGAGTCAGACAAAGTAGGAGTGGTAGGAGACGTGACCTAAGTTATGTAATGGGTTGGCTTAGAAAACTGGCTCGTAACATTAGAAACTTTTTCAGACGACGTAGAAAACTGAAGACTAATAAAACACACCTGCTGCATTGGTACACAACAAACCAGATATATAAAAAACCCAACACCTATGTCGAGTAGTTTTTTGTAGGAGACTATAATATAGTGATGACCTCCACAGTGCTTCGATTATTCGATTTCGACGGTCACCAAATCACGACGGTTAATCACAACGGTGAGATATGGTTCAAAGCAAGAGAAGTCGCAAGTGCTCTAGGCTATGCTAGACCAAAAGATGCAGTCAACGACCACGTCGAACCTGATTGTAAAATGAAGATAGAGCAGGCCTCGTTTATCAACGAACTTGGGGTCTACTCATTGACGTTCTCAAGTAAAATGGAGCGTGCGAAACTGTTTGGAAGGTGGGTGCACTCAGAAGTCTTGCCAAGCGTTAGAAAAAGTTTAGCTGACGTTGGTCTCAAACACAATCAGTTTAAAATGATCACCGAGTTCGATCTCCACACGAAAGTCGTCGGTTTTCTTAGGAAACATTATCCAGAAGCTATTTTGATAGCCGCTTGTGGTGAGAATCAAGACACTTCGAGTAAAAGAGTAAACTCGTGGAAAAAAGGTTACCAACGTGGGACACCTGACTTGATTATTGCCAATGCAAACCGACAGCACAGCGGGCTTGTGATTGAGTTCAAGAATCCGGGTGGCACAGGTAAGACATCCAAAGAGCAGGAGTCTCTGTTGCTCAGATATAAATCCGCTGGTTATCTAACACTCTTGTGCGACTCATACGACGACGCTATTACCACAGTGATAAAATATTTCTTTGACGTTGGGTTTCAGTGCTCTCACTGCCTTCGTAAATTTAAAAATAAATCAGCGTTGAGTAACCATGAGAGACACTATTGTAAAGAGACTTTTTAGACAGCGAGTAATGAGTCGAGTTAGCACTCGTTCTCGTTGTTGAGACGACGTTTGAAGCGACAACTGCTCTAGCGTTTTTTAAAGACGTTTTTTTAACTTGATAAAGGTGTCTGCGAAACTTTCTCTCTTTACTTCACAAACCTTCTGACCACTGTGTGAAAAAAATGTTTCTACGGGAGACATTGGACGCTTCATGTGACCAATGTCTAAATTTAAAAAGTGGGGTATCCGAGAACACCCCTAATTTTGTGTGGAAGGATGATGACGTCTGCACACTGCGCGATATTGCTCAGCACCACCAACGAATGATGGTCCTGGGTTGTGTCTCCAACCGAATGGCGCTTCGACAGTCGTTCCGTAAGTGTCGCGACAAACGGCGCAATACGCTTTTAGAAATGTGATGTCGTCTGCCACTGGGAACAGTGTGTCGAGCTCACCAAGTCTTTTTAAGTGCTCTGTTGATATGAGACCACAAATAATAACGTGAACGCCAGCTTTAATGTATTCGTGAATAACTGGGAGTAGATCAGAGTACCAATGGCCCTCATCAATTCCGATGACGTCATAGTCAGCTATCTCGGAAGAACTCGGAAGGTTGGTGATTAACTTCGCAGGTAAACTGTCTGATCCGACAACAATGGTCTGACGATGTGTGGAGAACGCGTGGTCAGTTCGCCTAGTGTCACCTGTGTTGTTCATGTAAAGGACTTTGAGCCCTGACTTACTTAACGTGACTAACCTGCGAAGAGTCTCGGTTGTTTTTCCTGCAAACATGGGGCCAATCACGATTTCTAGTTTACCGATTTTCTTCATGATTACTATACCTCCAGAGAAACGCTCTCTCCTGTTGCGGCAACTGTTGTTCGTTGTTAAATATCCGCTGAAGCTCTAAGTTTTCAAGATGAGACTTCGAGCTCTCGTGTCTCAAGCGATGCAGTGGGTCGTTGGTGGCCACACCGCATGGGTGACAGGTGTACGCGTTTTTATTTCTCGCAAAGTGTCTGTGGGCTGGCGAGAGTACGTGGTCCCTGATATCGTCCGCACCCAGTATCTCATTACACCCAACCTTGCAAACGTGAACGTCGCGGTTTGCGGCGAGCTCTAGCCACGCTTTGGCTTTGGTTGGGCATGGTTTCCATAGAAGGGTCGCTAAGAACACTTGGAGGAAATTACCGAGTAATGTAGCTGTGGACCCACTAGGGTTGTTCAAGTAGACGTCACTCGCTAACATAAGGTACTTGAATGGTGAGTAACACCACACAGGGATTATGTCAGCTAACACACCAGCAAGCTCGTTGGCTCTGTCTTCTCGAAGATCGATCCAAGCGTCGAGAAGATACCTCGTATGGCGGATCTGAGAGCCAAGCCGTTTTGGTGGCCCTTCAGGGTCGGGGTCGAACATTGTGTATGTTGAGAAGTACTCGTTTAAGACGATAGGTCCAGAGGCGTCTTGTAGGGTAGGCGCACTGATAAAGGCTGTTCTCAACATGTTGGCAATATCTTCTTCGCTGATTTCTCTGGCTTGAGTCATTATGTTATACTCTCAGAAAAAATCCTAATTTTTTAGTGCGTTTTGGTCTGGAACTGTGAGACACCTGTGAGGTCAACTGTGAGACACCTGTGAGGTCAACTGTGAGTAAGATAACACGTGATAGTGTATTAGATGGTTGAAGACTCACAGACGGCTGTTGACGCTAAGATCACGGCTGATGTGAAAAGTGTTAAGGTGAAGGACCCAAAGCGCGTCGCTGCTGGTAAAAAGTTGGCTGAGATATCGAAAGCCGCGAAAGAAAAAAAAATGCGTGAAATGATAGTCAACGAAGAACAGGGTAGTGAGTGGAGCTATGGTTACATTGTTGGAACACTTGGTGTAATCATCGCTGGTGCTTCGTTATGGTACACAATTAGTAGTGAAAAAGAGACACGACTAGAGCCTGTGAGTACTGCACCAGCTGTGTCAGAAAGTTGTAGAACTCGTCGTCCAACACTTGACACATTTGATTCTTGAACAAAACACACGACAATGTATATGGCTGCGATCGATCGAAAAGAACTTATGAACGAACTGTACGACGCGTTACTTGTTACGACTGGTGCTGTGGCAGTGAGTATGATTTCTAAAAAGGCTTTGGGAGAACCATTAGGAACACCAGAGACAGTGAAAGGCACAGTGAAACTTGCTGCAGCTGTTGGTGCAGGAACGTTGTTAGTAAAATGGATGCAATCGAAAAAGTGGATACCGACAGATCCATTCAAATCAACGTAAGTTAATGGTGAGTGTTGTGGCTGGAGGGATATTTAATGCAGTGGCTTTTGCAGGCGCTGGCTTTATGTTTTCAAAGTTTAATCACACAGGCTATGAAGCTGAGATGAAAAGACACAACCATGCGTTGGAGCAGTTAGCCAGCGCGAAAGAAGTGTGGTATGAAAATGAGGTCGCTAAAAAAGATCAGATTCAGCGCTTGCGACAACAGCTCTCTGATGCTAATGCTGACATCAATGACACAAACCACGCGTTGGAAGAACTTAGAAGCGTAATGACCATACAGTACAGCGGGCGAGTGTTCACTGACCTCCCGAAGGTTGCGGATTACTACCAACCGAGTGCGGAAATGAAGGAATACCAATTATTGTTTGTTAGCGCGCTAGGTTTGGGTAGTGGAATAGCGGCATGGGTGCTAGTTCGGTGAAAAAAATGTTGGAGTAGTATAAGCGATGGACAAACTTATGAGGCAGATGAGTTATGGCTTGACAATTGACGAGATCGCGAGCGAGACGCAAATTGAGTGTGGAGGCACCTTCAGGACTCACTACTGCTCGGGTTGTGACGTTGTGAAAAACGTGAGTGACTGCGGTGGGTACGCGTGTCCAAAGTGTGGTGACATCGAATGGGGTTACACTCAGAGTTACAGCGACATGAGACTCACGCGACTAAAAAGCGTTCACAAACGGTCTTGGTGGATGGGGAGGAGACTACGGAATGTTGTGAAGGGTGAGCACCTTGAGTTGATAAAAGAGGACTTCCTGAAAGTTGTCAATGCGTTGTACTCATGCAATTTGGTAAAGGGTAGAAATGTCAGCAGATATGGATACTACATTATTAGGTTGTGTCATAGAAGACGAGTCGAGACACTCAAGAAGGTGCTTGACCTCAAAGACGGGAAGGTGAAAGACAAGTTCGACAACAATTTGTTTGGGGTGGTGTACCCAAAGCTGGGATGGTGCGAAAGTGGCGACAATTATTACGACGAGTGGTTTAGGAAAAAAACAAGTGTAGTATATAGAAGCCAATGAGTCGGACTGCGAAAAATTCAGTGACAAAAAGACGGGCGCATAAGACGAGTGCAGCCGTTGTCAACTCACTAACAGATGAAGCGACCAACGTTCACGGCTTTTTTGGAGACCAAGAAACACAACCTGTAGTCGAAGACCTCGCACCGTCAACGCATCTGTTGGATCGAGCACTGAGAGGGTTCACAAGGTCTTATGGAGTCGAGGTAATTGACGACAGAGACATCAATCAGGTAAATGGTAGTAGAAGCGCTGTCACTAACCTTTTGAGACGTGAATTAGGTGAGACCAACGGAATGAAAGTGGTAGAGACAGTCAAGGTCACTTTTGAGAAAGTTTTAGAACTCAATAAGACCACATACAAAACTGCCTACTTTAACAGCGAAACGTTCGTCGTCATTAACGAGCATGACATCGAGGGTGTCGCCAATCGTGGATCGGAGCAGATTTTGACGCGGATAGCTGGGTGGCTATCTGAGGGGTCTGGATGGACTATCGACAAAATAGATGCACACTACGTCAATGTCGCTATTTACAGACCTTTGCATGGGAGTAGCTACATTGCGTTGCCAAAGGAGCTGTGCAACAGTATGAAGGGTCTGATAAATGTAAATAACGATGATGACAACGAGTGTTTTAGATGGTGCCACCTCGCACACAAATTTCCTGTTGGAAAAAACTCTGACAGAACGTCGAAGTACGTCAGACATGTCGGTGAGCTGAATTATGACGGAATTGACTTCCCAGTCACACTCAAAGATTACAACAAGATCGAAAAGGCTAACGAAATTAGCATTAATGTTTTTGGGTATGAAAATAAGCAGCCATTCCCTGTGTACGTTTCTAAGGAGACGTATCCTGACCATATGGACCTATTGTTGATAACTAATGACGTGGGCAACAAGCATTATGTGTACATTCGCGATTTTAACAAATTCATGTACCGTCAGACAAAGTATAAGGCGAGAAAGCACTTTTGTAGATATTGCCTGCAGTGTTTTACCCGAGCGGACGTGCTTGAAAGTCACATTGAAGTATGTTTGGTCATCAATGGGAAGCAAGCTATTAAAATGCCGCAAAAAGGTGCGAAAGTGAAATACGAGAATTTTAGTAGACAGCTAAATGTACCATTTGTGGTGTACGCAGACTTTGAGGCTATCACACAGAAGGTGCACACAGCGACACCATCAAGCGAGTGTAGCTACACAAGTGCTTACCAGAGGCACGTTGACTGTGGTTATGGGTATAAACTGGTTTGTTGCTACGACAACGAGTACAGTAAGCCAGTAAAAGTGTATCGCGGTGAAAACGCAGTCAACAAGTTCATTGGGGAGATGTTAGAAATTGTTGAATATTGTAAAAAAACATCTGAGAGTCACTTTAACAAAGAGATGATACTGACTGATGACGATAAGAAGAATTTCGACGAGGCCAAGAGTTGTCATATTTGTAGCGTTGAGTACACCAGCGCTGACGTTAGAGTGAGAGACCACTGTCATGTGTCAGGTAAGTACAGAGGGTCCGCACATCGTGAGTGTAACGTGAACTTTAAGTTGACTGATAAAATCCCTGTGATCTTTCATAACTTACGCGGTTACGATAGCCATTTCATCATGCAGGAGATTGGCAAGTTTGGTCAAGACATTAACGTGATACCGAACAACATGGAGAAGTACATGGCGTTCATGCTTGGAAAAAACTTGGTATTCTTGGACAGCTTTCAGTTCATGAGTAGTGGTCTAGACAACTTGGTGAAGAACCTACCAAGGGACGCTTTCAAATACACGTCAGAAGTGTTTCGCGACGACGGGTTGGCACTTATGACAAGAAAGGGGGTCTATCCCTACGATTATATGGACTCCTTTGAAAAATTCGATGAGTGCGAGCTACCCTCCAAAAAAGATTTCTACAGCGTTCTGAACGATGAGCACATTACGGAAGAAATGCATGAGCGCGCCATCGATGTGTGGGACTACTTCAACGTTGAGAGTATGGGTGGGTACCACGACCTGTATTTGAAAAGCGATGTGCTCTTGCTCGCCGACGTTTTCGAGAACTTTAGAAAGACATGCCATCGCGAGTATAAATTAGACCCTTGCCATTATTTCACATCGCCTGGATTGGCTTGGGACGCCATGCTAAAGATGACTGGAGTAGAACTCGAATTATTGTCCGACATCGACATGTTCCAGTTTGTAGAATTAGGTATGCGTGGTGGTGTGAGCTACATTTGCAACAGACATGGTGTGGCGAATAATAAGTACATGGAAGGGTATGACAAAGAGCAAGAGTCGAAGTATTTGATGTACCTTGATGCCAACAATTTGTATGGATGGGCGATGAGTCGAAGTCTACCTACGGGTGGTTTTAAATGGTTGACTGAGAAAGAAATAAAAAAGGTTAATCTATGCGACTATCACAACAATAGTAAAAAAGGTTTACTGCTCGAGGTTGACTTGGAGTACCCAGCCCATTTGCATGACCTACACAACGATTACCCGTTGGCTCCCGAGAAGATGGAGATAACCGTTGACATGTTGTCGGAGTACTGCACGAAAATCAAAAATAAGTTTAACGTGAGTGTTGGTGGTGTGAAAAAGTTGGTGACTAATTTGATGGACAAAAAAAAGTATGTGTGTCACTACGGAAATCTGCAGTTGTACATGGATCTTGGATTGAAAATCAAAAAGGTTCATAGGGCCCTACAGTTCGACCAGTCCAAGTGGTTGGGCAAGTACATCGACTTTAACACAGTCAAAAGAACCACAGCTAAGAACGCTTTTGAGAAGGACTTCTTCAAGTTGATGAACAATAGTGTGTTCGGAAAAACGATGGAAAACTTGAGGAAGCGTGTGGACGTAAGATTAGTGACCACTGTGAAGAAATTAGAAAAGCTCGTCTCAAAGCCGACGTTTGTGTCTTGCAAAATATTTAGCGAGAACTTAGTCGCCGTCCATAAGGTTAAAGAAACGTTGACACTAAATAGACCCGCATATGTGGGTATGTGCACACTAGACTTGAGTAAAACACTGATGTATGACTTTCACTATAATTATATTATGAAAAAGTACTCTAGCGACACCTGTAGATTACACTTCACTGACACTGACAGTCTGTTGTACTCGATCAAAACTGACGACGTTTACTCCGACTTTATGATGGAGTGCGAAAAGTTTGACAATAGTGACTACCCTGCAGACAGCCCATTCTTTTTTAGAGAGAATAAGAAAGTTATTGGGAAGATGAAGGACGAGTGCGCTGGAACGCCAATTGTCGAGTTCGTCGGGTTGCGCAGTAAAATGTACAGCTATTTGAAAGAGGGTGGAGGTGGTGGGAAAACCGCTAAAGGAATTAGAAAGAATATAATTAAAAAAGTGATCAGACACGAAGATTACAAAAGCGTGTTACTTGAGCAGAAACAATTGCGACACACAATGAAGACCATTAGAAGTGACAAGCATCAGCTCCGTAGTTGCGAAATTAATAAAGTATCGCTATCCTGCTTCGACGATAAACGACACATTTTAGAGGATGGTATTGACTCCTACGCGTATGGTCACAAAAACATTGAAGTGAGAGGCGACAAACGCTGAAAATAGTGAACAAACGGACTAATCTATTATTAACAGGTGGCAATAATCTAATTTGCATAACAGGTGGCAATTTTATCACGCGTGAGACACTTTTACGATACATAAATTTGTAAAAATGTTTAAACGACTATTTTTTAAATGTGATTTGACAAATTTATGAAAATGTTGAAACGGTTATTTTTTAAATGTGATTTGACAAATTTGTGAAAATGTTGAAACGGTTATTTTTTAAATGTGATTTGGCAAATTTGTGAAAATGTTGAAACGACTATTTTTTTAAATGTGAGAGTGAGCTCGTACCACATTTTATTTTTTTAACACGCGAAAATGTTGAAATGACACTTTCTATTTTTTCCTAAATGTAATTTGACATAAATTTGTGAGAATTTTGAAACGACGCTCTCTATTTTTTTTAAATGTGGATGAAATGGTGCCAAATTTAGCGAGAGTCGCTATTTAGTATAAATTTGGTATTGTTTCGCTAGTCTCGCGTGTGTTTGACATCAATTTAGTAGAAAATGTGCGAGGGGTGTCTAGATTGACTAACGATCGCTGTAGTAGTATAGTAAGTAGGGCTGCGAGCTTATTCGACGTTAATCGTAAATATAAATACCAAAACATCACCAAATTTGTCGAGTCGTGACTTGGTCAAATTTGGTGATGTTTTGGTATTTATATTCACGGTTGAGGTCGATTGAGCTCGCAGCCCTACTTACTATACTACTGACAACAACTATAGTATTCACTGAACACTAAAGTATAGTATTCACTGAACACTCTCGTAATCACATGTATATCAGGAGAAGAATCGGATGTGGCGGGGTGGAATCACTGCAATATATTGTACCCAGGCTCTTCTGAACAAGACGGCGGACCGGAAAGAGCCCGGAGCTATACTGTGTTCAAAATGCTATTAGTTCCGACCATATTCTCACGAGATGAAATTTTACTAGCGTTTTCGATCCGCAATCGACTGTCAATCCACTTCACATGGTGTTATTTTATTAAAATTCTCAACTCATAGCATAATATTATTTTTATGATTGCCATGGATTTTCGTAGATGGTGAATGCATCAAGAAAGCATCAGAGAGAACATTGGAGGGTTCAAATGTTAGAATAAATTTCGCGCCACCTACCTTCGCTGTAAGAATAACAATGTTACCGCCGTCGTTCTCGGAGGATGCCATACTTTGCAAGTTTGAGAATCCAAGATATGGCGGAGGTGAAGCCAGCGATAAAACTTTCAACAAAGAAAAACGAGAAGCTATTATATTTTTTAAAGATCCTGCAGGTATTGTATACTACTTTCTTGAAAGAGGAGGATCAGAAATCATGTCTAATAGGTAGTAATGACTACCCGAAAATGAAAATAAAACATTTAACTTTTTGTTTTGTTTTGTTTTGTTTTGTTTTGTTTTGTTTTGTTTTGTTTTGTTTTGTTTGCGTGAGATCTGTTAAAAAATAAGACATTTGATCGAAAAATCGGTCTGCCATTAAATTCTTAGAGCCGCATATTTGACGTCGTCTCTACTCCACACAAATTACATGCGCAGCCTAAACTATTCTCCAACGTTGTTGCAGTGTTTGTCATAATATTGGTGCAATGTTTTTGTTGTATTGGAATATGTTGCATATTCTCCAATTGGAGGACAAATATTTATAATCTAAACTATTCTCGTAGGTTATTCGCGTTCTGTTGAACGTCTGCAGAACTTATAAGTTGTCATGTATACAAGGGGTCTATTTGCAAATTATTGGTTTGACTGAAAGAAACCGGCTTTTTAAGCCACCCAACTGCTAACAAGTTAGTGGGGGCGAGTTACGACGAGATCGTCACGACGGCTGCGCGACCATGTCATCTCGTTATCCGCTGACTTGGGATTCGTCCCAAGTAAACGTGATAAAAGCTCAGTTAACTTCAATAATATGTGGTGTACAAAAACTAATGATTGCACGGAAAGTTTCAGTCTAACCGTTTTCATCGAAGGCCCTTCGTCAGAGAGAGGAACGCGGTAAGATATAAAAACTAAGTGTGAAACAATTTTATACCCATAATAATCATGAGACAAAATATTTACTCAATGCAAATTTTCTCTTTAAATATACCATGGCAGATATTTTACGCATTCGGATCTGAATTTTCTAACATCATCGTTCTAAGTCGGCTAAAGAACACACACACACACACACACACATACATATATATATAAAAATTTAAGCCAATTTGGTGAACTATTTTCTACTTTTCTAAACATTGATTTTGTGTGATGATGGTGATTTTGATGGTGATATGTGAAAATGGTGATTTTGGTTCACTGGCTGCCACAAATCATCACCACATGCATAGAAAGTAGATGTGGTGTGTAGAAGGCCTGCGCAATCTGTTTATTAGAAAGAGTTCCCTTACGGAAGGACCGGTGTAGTTGGGATATCTGCAGAAACTCTGCGCCATTATAACCTCTAGTTGAGGGGGTATAGGGTGGAGCAGAGATGGGGGCCGCTCTTTTGGCTCACTGATCATTTTTACTTTGTTAAACTGCTTTTCCTGCGATTATTTTCAATTTACCTGTTATTGCTTATTAAGATCGATGGCCAATCAGAATGGTGTTACAATAGAATGACGTTTTTATTTTTTCATTCAACAGTGGTTTCAAGCCTGGTTAAAAAGAAACACGAACTCAGTGGTGTTGAATTAAGTGTTTCCCCTTACTACGAATGGTTTGAAGAGGCGTTGAATGGCGGGAAAAAGATGGAGGAATATTGTGGAGAAATGCCAATATCACGTGACATCGTAAACTTCATCGAGGCACACCATGATATCCAAAAAAAGTTCGACCTTAAATCATTCAGTATCGACGGAAATAAAGAGATGCTGAAGTTCTGCAAGGAGTTCGTAGATTCGAGTGAAATGGAGAGCTTGAAATGCAAGTTGAAAGACTTTTTAGATTCTTTTGTAAAAGATTCCATCACGGGCTTTAAAGATATTTCCGACAAGTTGAAAGAAATCATAGACGAAAGACCTGAAGACTTTCGGAATGACTTATGCTGTTTGATATTCGATGAAGCGCAAGTCGAGATTGTCTTGACTGGAGAAAAACAGGAAGTTGCTGCGAAGAAAGAAAGCATTATGCGAAAAATCAATGAGCTGCGAGAGAAATCCATCAAAGAAATAGAAACCTTTCCTGTAGAAGATAAAAACAAGTTGCAGTTTCTCAATTCTATTGGCTATCCCAGAAAAGTGCAGACTGTATTTCCAGGTTCTGAAGTCATCGTGGAGAGCAGTTCCGGGAAAATCATACTCTTAGCAAGCCGTGCAATCATTAACGACCTTCGCACTAAAATCTCGAGAGATATAATGGGAATTGTGACAACCAATTTCCAAATGAGCGATCGGCAGATCGAATTTTTGAAGCGCACCGAATGTAAGTTGGTGAACGAAGAGTTTAAGAAAACTGGCACAAGCGCGCAGCTGTCTCTTGTACCGGCGAAAGCAGCCAAAGCAAGAAAGGAGGTTCACCTGGCACAGCTAATGTTGTTGAAAAACACTGGCGATAAAACGGAGGAATTGGACCACGTGGTGTACAAGATGATTTCTGAGAAATGTTTGAAAGTTGACAGCACGACCGGAAGTTTCCTGACGCAGTCTGCGAAATGGCGGGATTTCCAAAACCAGCTTTTCGAGAAAAGCCGTGTGATGGTGGAACACAAAACAACGGAACCCGAGAAAATCTGGATAGTTGGCGAAGAATCCATCGCAAACAAAGCACTCGAAGAAGCTCGAGGCTACACAACGTCCACTACCATTACCTCCAGTATCGTAACAATTGATGAAAACCGCGCTCGTTATTTAACCAGTTATCGAATGAAAGATATTTCTGATTTGAATAAGCGTTTCCCCGAAGAGGGCGTTCAAGTCGAGTATTCCAACGCTGGGCATTTTAAAATCACGGGCACAGCGAGCGGTATAACTAAAGCTACCGAGGTACTGCAGTCTTACTCCAAAGAAATAGCATCGAAATTCTATGAAATAAATGGTCCTGGTATGAAGAAGCAATTGCAGATGGATACAACTGTCGCACTGATCGCTGGGATTGAGAGAGAAAACAAATGCATTATCCAACGCAATGCAAGTGCGGAAGATGCGAATGCAGATGCGATTGTTTTGTCAAATGGCGACGATTTTGAATTCGTTAGTGATACAGAGATACGAACGAAATCAGGACAAAAGCTGTCCATAGTGGTTGGAGATATTTCGAAACAAAAGGTAAATAAAGTTGTAAAGGTTTTGCTGTGCAAGCTGTGTTAAGTTGTCAAAAAAACTCTGAGCACCAGACAGGACTCGAACCCGTAACCTTCTGAATGCTAGACAGACGCTCTAACCATTGAGCCACTGGAACTCAGATGGCAGAGCAGGTTTAAATACCTTTCTCTGCCATCTGAGTTCCAGTGGCTCAATGGTTAGAGGCTTAGAGCGTCTGTCTAGCATTCAGAAGGTTACGGGTTCGAGTCCTGTCTGGTGCTCAGAGTTTTTCTGAGTATTGATAACTTAATACAGCTTGCACAGCAAAAACCTTTACAACTTTACAAACATTAAGCTGTAACTATACCTAACTTAAATAAAAGCTATAAATAAACTCCACTTTTGGCAGTCTCTGCAGAGTATGATCATACACTGAATGTTCGCAACAGGCTTCCGGGCTATGCATTGTTTTTCGCGCGCGCCAACATTGTCATGAATTAATCATGAAAATAACCATGACGTTAAAATGGTTCAATTGAAATTAGAAAGCGAGAAAAAGTCATGCCTGACAATGATGAGGAGTTTTCTTGCCAAGAACCGTTGAACCAATATGAAAAATCCTATATATATACTGCAGCTCTGCAGTTGAGGAACTGATTTCGCGGTGATCAGGTTATTTTCTGAGCAATATATATAACTCGAACATTTCCCTGATGTATGGGGAATGTTGCCGTCCTGTATATATATTTTTTCGTACATATAGACTAAATTTATCTTTCCTTTAAAGGTTGATGTCATTGTAAACACGACTAATGAAAAACTGGACCTAAATGCCAATCCATGTGCCAAGGCATTACTTAAGGTCGCTGGAAAAGAGTTAACAGAAGAATGCCAGAAAAAAGGAGATCTAAAAATTGGCGAGGTTGCATCCACTAAACCAGGAGATCTCGACTGCAAACAAGTTTATCATGTTTTCTGTGCAGCATGGGCCGACGGTAAAGGAGAACCAGTGAGTAGTTTTCTTGTCCGACTAACTAGCTACCTTCCCCCAATGCCCCAACCTTCCACAACCTTCCCCAAATGTTTCACCACCTTGATGTTTCGTTTGATAGATTCTTAGTAAAATAGTTAAAGATTGCCTGACGAAAGTTCAGGATGACAAATTAACATCAATTGCCATCCCTGCCATTGGAACTGGGAACCACAAATTCCCTCATGCCACGGTGGCAAATATTTTCTTCGAAGAAACCTCAAAATTCCTGGCCGACAACCCTCAGACAACCGTGAATGATATTCGATTTGTCCTTTACGACAAAGACCAGCCTTCCATTGATGGCTTTAAGAATACATTCAAGGCAAAGAAACCTAAAGATAAAATTGAAGAAGAAGCGAGGAAGGACGAAGCCAAGCCAGTTCCAGGAGGTTTGGTAACTAAAGTTGGAGGCTTTATGAATGCAGTAAAAGCAATCCCCAGTTCATTTACTTTACATGAAGGCAGAAAGGATGGAGAAGCGAGGATAAAGGAAGATAAACCAGTTCCACGGGCAGTTCCAGTTTCTGGAAATGATTTCGAAGTCATCAACGATAAACAGTTACGAACAAAATCAGGGCAAATGTTGTCCATAGTAATTGGAGATCTTTCAAACCAAAAGGTAAAAAATATCTCCATAAACTTAAAGAAAATATATGAAAAAAATGAATGAATTATACAAATTTAACGGAATAATCGCATTGCAGTTACAGTGTATGCTATTTTTAGCCTCCTCCGCAGGCTGGGGCTGCCATTTTTCCCGCCCGCATGAGAGCCCGCAATATTTTCCGCCCGCCAATGAGCCGAGAGATGCCAGACCACTGAGCTACGGAAGCCGTTGCCGAGAGCCTAGTCACGAGTTCTGTATATAGGTGGTGGTAATGCCGGGATAAGATTATGGGTATATTACAAGTAATATTTGACATTTCATTCGATCAAACTACATGTTCTAAGGATTTATGGTGAAGGAAAATTTCGAGTGTTGGAATATATACGTATACATTTTAAGACCAAACCGACCAAACTTCAATAAATAATACTTAATATTTAATATTATTAACTTTAATATTTAATAAACAGACGTTGTTGTGGTAAATTTCAAGTTCTAGAATTTATATTTTTTAGACCTATTAGCGGGACCAGTTGCCGTTGGGAAATAGGATTGTGCGGTATGGGAAATTAAATACCGGTATTCGATATTCGAAAAATGTCGCGGTATGCGGCGTTACAATTTTTTAGAAAGTATGCGATCTACAGTAAGTACAGTTGACACCCAAATAATATGACCCAAAACCCAAACATTCAAGGAAAAATGGAAAAAAGTTTCGTTAAATTATCTAAAATTAGATGGATAAATCAGTGTTTTACTTTTATCACATATTTCAACACCATATTCAAAAGCCTGGTCTTAATATATGATCGCTACGATTGATCAAAGGTAAAAATGAATTCAACAATCGCAGCGATCAAACGGAAACCACGAACCACAATCGCAATTGTGGCGATCGCCGCGATACAACATTATCCAACAATTTATGCCCAGAACTCAAATTGAGTATGACAATTCGAGATTTTAAACATAAATTAAAGAGGATTTTACTTGATAAAATTTATATCAGAATGCATGTAGGAATACTGTAGATTTTTATTTGTAGGTTACATTATATATTATTGTATTTATTATATATTACTAATTAGGTAATTGTCACTGAAAAGCCCCAGTGGGGAGTTGTCAATAAATTATTGTATTGTATTGTATTGTAATGAGTCATCCAGCCCCTGCAGTTCGTGACGTCAATCGATGACTATAAAGAGAGACATTAAATCGGTGCATGTTCCTCCAGTTGCCTGAAGATCGCATCCAGCGTGAAACTTCGAGTAGCAAACAAACTTTTAAGCAACATTTTCCTATATATATATATATATATATATATATATGAGGATTTGGTTATATACAAGGAATTATAGTTTTTGTCTACGACTTAAATAACTCGTGAATAGAAAACTGTACATCGCATATTTCATGCAATAATCTATATATCAATGTGATTTATGTAATGTCAACGTCTTATCGTTGTAGGTTGATGTCATTGTGAACACGACCAACGACAAACTGGACCTAAATGCCAATCCATGTGCCAAGGCATTACTTAAGGTCGCTGGAAAAGAGTTGACAGAAGAATGCCAGAAAAAAGGAGATCTAAAAATTGGCGAGGTTGCATCCACTAAATCAGGAGATCTCGACTGCAAACAAGTTTATCATGTTTTCTGTGCAGCATGGGCCGACGGTAAAGGAGAACCAGTGAGTAGTTTTCTTGTCCGACTAACTATAGCTACCTTCCCCCATTGCCCCAACCTTCCATAACCTTCCCCAAACTCCCCGCTAACCTTCCCTAACCTTCGTAATTTGATGTTTCTTTTGATAGATTCTTAGTAAAATAGTGAAAGATTGCCTCACGAAAGTTCAGGATGACAAATTAACATCAATTGCCATCCCTGCCATTGGAACTGGGAACCACAAATTCCCTCATGCCACGGTGGCAGATATTTTCTACAAAGAAACCTTAAAATTCCTGGCCGACAACCCTCAGACAACCGTGAATGATATTCGATTTGTCGTTTACGACAAAGACCAGTCTTCCATTGATGGCTTTATGAATACACTCAAGGCAATGAAATCGTCCACTTCGGTGGTAACTCCTGAGGAAAAAGGGAAATATTCCGACCACCGCAAACTTGGTGGGTTTCAAACGAATGAAAATGCAGATGGTAATTTGGATGTTTTTCTTGGCAAAAACCTCACTGTTCAAATCGTGAATGGCGATATCACAAAGGAATCCACCGAAATGATAATGCATGTCACAAATATACAACTTTCCCTCAACGGAGGCGTCGCCAAATCACTTAAAGCAGCGGGAGGTGACGTTTTTGAAGAGGAATGCAAAGCAGCATCTCCAATTCCTCTGTCTTCCGTGAAACTAACGGGTGCAGGGAATTTATTGGTTCCTCAAGTTGCCCACGTTGCCGCGCCGGATAGGCCCACTTCTCAGGATCTTGAAAAATGCTTGGAAACATTTTTCGACTTCATATCAAAAACGAAAGTTCAAAAAATATCCTTATCGGCTATCGGCGCGGGTGCTATTGGCCTTTCCGAGAAAGAATCAGCCGAGGTAATTTTATCAACCTTGTGTCGAGTTCACCAAACTGGTGTTTCGATTACTTTGAGCTTGGTTCGCATTATTATCTTCGAAAAGCAGAAATTCAAAAATTTCAAAAGTGCCGTAAAAAAGCTGTCCACTTTTTCCACAAGATTCCACAAGATTCCACAAGATTCTCAACTTTGCGTTAGAATATATGCCGAGAAGACGACTGTGATAGAGAAAGCGTGGAAGAAGCTGAAAGAAAAATTGGAAACGCAGATCCAGAAAGCCAGTGTGAAGGTAGACGTCGAGCAATTGTCGATGGAGGAAGTGAGAATGATAGAAGATATTGGTAAAGATTATGACGTCATGGTACGCGTCAATAAAAAAGATGGCCGTGTGGAATTCAGAGGGCATTCTACTGATGTAATTGCGGTTCAAAAATTATTTACGACTTACAATGAAATCATGGAACTTAAAAAAAAAGGTAAAAATGCAATGTAAAGCTTAAATCAAAGGATGAAATTCTAACTCACATTGCTCGGCCAGGTCAAACAAAGACGAGAGTTTAATACCGTATGATTGCATATAGCCTTTATAAACTCATATTTTTAAAGTCTTATCAATCCAATATAAACAAATGTCAGAGTTACATTGAACATGAAGTATTGCGGATTTGTTTTCCACGCTTGAGCTTTTCCGCCTAAAAAGCGTGTACTATAAGAAGCTGTTCTGTTCCTAAATGTGTATAATATATTTAACTATACCACTCGCGCCTTCACCACCTTTGACAAACACTAGCTTTCGAACTGTCGCAAATCTATTCCGTTGAAGTTTGTTGACATATGGAGTCCCGCATGTTTGAAATATCACACATTTAAGCTTCTTCTCAACGTTATTTTCAAAATCGCTATTACAACAAAAGCTCGACAATACCCTCCACGATTACCAGCACATGACGCCACGGACCACAGCCATACTCATAAATGGCGGCCCAACAGCCTGTTTTTATAGACTTTTAAAATGTGTTGTGACTAATTTCACTATAGCGCCAAACTACTTAATTCCGAATTGCTAAGTCATATACTTCGATATTAATGTTCGTTAAAAAACAACAAAAACAACGAACACGAGAAACGTTCCACCTTCTCCGAAACTCTCGTTGTCTATCATTTGAGCCAGTTTCAAAGTATAGACGAGAGTCGATGAGAGAGCAACTAGTTTGACATTTGACCATTTTACATGGGGTAATTGCTCCAATGAACTTTTGAATGACATACTAAAACTTCAAAAGAGAGCAGCACGAATAGTACTCGGTCTATCTTGTGAATCACCATCTGTAAATCTTTTTCGCCAGTTAAAATGGCTATACCCATATATAATATAATTAAAATGAGAAAATACTCTTTGTATTCCGTGCGCTCAAAAACACGGCACCTTCGGAAATATCACTTCTATTTCAGATGAGAAGTAATGTAACAAACATTACTACAAGATCATCGGAAACAGATATCCAAGTGTCCAAAGTAAAAACAGAAAATTCTAAATCCAAAATAACTTTTAGCGGTGCTACACTCTTTAATTCACTACCTACAAACCTTAAATTAATTGAAAATTATTCTTACAACACCTTTAAACACAAATTAAAAGAATATTTTCTCAATTTAAATTATGAAATTGAACATTTAGAAAAATTTTCCTGTCCTAGTTGTATAAACATGTGGTCCGTTGTAATTGTATCTAGATGATTGTAAATAGTGCTATATATTTTTTAATATGTAATTATGTAAAAATGAGGGACATTAGGAAGAATACATATATTGTAATAATGTACACCCTCTTTAAATAAAGATTATTATTATTATTATTATTATTATCTAAATGCAGAAACGTGTTACTGATGTTAGCATGAGTCTAACGCTGGATGAATCTCATTGGCTATAACTACTCGCGTCCTTACTTAAACTGAAACGTGTTCTGTTTACGTAACAGGTTCTCCTCTTCCCAGTCACTGGGATAAACAACCAGCAGAAAAAGGCAACGAAGTTCCCTTCCACGAAGTAAAACTGAAATCCTCAAGCTCTGAATATGAGAAGGTAGCGAAGGAGTTCTTGAAGACGGCAATAACACAAAAGATCGTGAAGATTACACGGATACAAAATCCACCGATGTTCAGATCATATATTGCCAGAAAAGATGAAAAAAGTGGGATAGATGAAAAATATTTATTCCATGGTACAAAAGCGGAGAACGTCGACGCTATTAACCGCGAAGGATTCAACAGAAGTTTCGCTGGAATTAACGGTGAGATATAGATGGTGTAACTAAATTAAATACCAGACTGATATCATAAATGCAAACATATATACTATAGTCAATCGCAGTGGCGTCGCCAGGGTGATAAAACTTGGCTGGACAAACGAACGCCGAAGGCACAAGCGGGTCCGGGAGCATGCTACCCGGGAAAATTTTGAAATCTTAAGTCCCTGAAATGCCATTTCCTGCATTTGTGTTGAGATTTTACAGAATTCTGAACGTTGCAAAACCTCATACAAAATACTCAAAAGACATTTCAGGACTTTGAAATCTTTATTTTTCATTGGCAAGATAATTACATGCGCTTTGCGCTAGAAGGTGAGAATAAGGAGTACAACCGCTAAGAATTCGGAACGCGGGCGAGAAATTTCTCACCCGCGTTCCCAATTTCAGCGGTTTTACTCATTCTCCCTTACTAGCGAAAAGCGCATAATTGTTTTGCCTCGTTTAAAGGCAAAATAAGCCTCTGCGGAGGAAAGAGGTAAATTTCGTTTGGCAAAGTTATTTGATCAATGACTAACGCGAACAAGTGCTTATTAGCAGGGCTTATATACTCTGCTGTATGACGAACACATTACGTAACGTCAACGCAACTACGAATTTGGA
Organism: Chrysogorgia sp. JL179-B06; assembly: GCA_035772405.1. Classification (NCBI taxonomy): domain Eukaryota; kingdom Metazoa; phylum Cnidaria; class Anthozoa; order Scleralcyonacea; family Chrysogorgiidae; genus Chrysogorgia; species Chrysogorgia sp. JL179-B06. The sequence goes on from JAYKKM010000348.1 coordinate 1,596,543, forward strand.
CAAACTAAAAAATCCGTCTTGGGAAGAACTGGGGTGGACATGTCCACACCGTGGCGACGAGGTGGCGCGGCGAAGGCTCTGGGAACGAGATTGATCGAGGTCTGGAAACACGGCAAAGTTAAAATTGACTAACAAATGAGCTGCGGATGTTTATGTTGTTCATCATTTAATCCATTTTAAGTGCAGGAATCCGTCGAATTACGCATGATCAAATGATGATGATGAATTTTCATGTTACTCTGTGGATGCATGATTTACCCAGAGACTCCCGTGTTGAAGGGAGATACTATACTACTCGGTTCAACACGAGAGTCCCTGGATTACCAGGGTAAGGATGATCTGAAATAGACTTGACCAAAACGCTGCACATCCTCGTGAATATAAAGCGATAAGTTGTCGTGAAACTATTTCGTAAATAAACAAACTGTTCGCACTAATCTTCATAAATGAGCTTATAAAATAACATGTATGCTACGCAGGCTCTTATTGGTCAATACCCGTGTTTGGATCAAGCCATCCAAACACGGAAATGTTCCGCCAAAAAATTTCCTTAAGTTTTGCTGCTCATTCTCTTGTATTATTTTATAAAAGAAATACCTAACGATTTTTCTGTGTTTGGATACTATGATCCAAACACTTGGGAAGTTAGTTGCTCGACTTTCGAAAAGCTAAAAAACACTCGCCTATAGCGGCGTTCTCCAGTCTCGTAACTTCCCACGTGTTTGGATCACAGTATATCCAAACACGGAAACCATTAGATATTTCTTTAATACTGTTCGCAGTTGGCGCGGTCGCTCACTGACAGAGCGGCGAACCGGTTCAAACGAGTCGATGTAGATTAATCGTGATAATAAATTTTACTGATATGAAAAAGAGAAATTAGAGAACTTCAATATGCCGAAACATACGAGAGTATACTTACGTATTTTAATGGACGACGTTTTGGACGATGTGTTCTTCAGATCAGATGGAGAATATTAGCAACGCACGCGATAGTTTTGGCAAAGTGTTGCTGTTATTCTCCATCTCACCTGGGACACATCGTCCGAAAATACGTAAGGGACCATGCAAAAATTACCAAAAAGTTGGGCCGGTGGAAAAAAGAAAATTGTACAAAAAAAGTTCTTGCCCTCCTTGCTTTCAAGGTAAAAAAAAGTCTTCTCCCTGCTATCAACCTTTAGGGTAAAAAGTCAATGCCCTGCCGTTGTGTCTTATATGTTATGCCTGCCTTGTACCCAGGGTGTGTCAATCTTTGGATGTGTGAAGTGCTAACCAGTGAACGAGTTTATGAGAAGAGGGGATGCACCGCACCCTTATCCCCATTGCTTTTTGCACACTCTGTCCATCCTAAATCATGCTTTGGTATGCCAGGAAGATGTTATACAGATACTTACTGTATATATTATATTGTTGATAGTATTTATATTATATTATTTTAAAATATATTCTTAAATATATTATTCGTAAGATTATACTCTTGGTCGTCTTGGAGGTGTTATTAAGTCAATGTTTTAATAACAGAAAAAGTAGGTGCCCTGCTATTAGTTATTATAAAAAAAACTAATGGCCCTGCCTTTCGTGTGACCAAAAAAAGTCATAGCCCTGCCATGTTTTCCATCGGCCCAGCCTTTTGGTAATTTTTGCATGGTTCCTAAGACGTTTTTACTTTCTAAAATTTGTTTTCAGGAACTGTATTTGGCAGAGGTGTTTACTTTGCTCGTGATGCATCTTATTCCTGTCAAGATAAATTTGCTCCTCTAGACGCTCAAAATCATCAGTATATTTACTACGCTAGAGTGTTGGTGGGAGAGTACACCAAAGGTTCCGTGGATATGATAGTCCCGCCAGTTAAGGGAGACCTGAACGACCCCAACGCCAAATTTGACTGCACAGTCAACGATGTGAATAACCCGTCTATATTTGTCTTGTTCCTCGATCGGGAACATTATCCTGAGTACCTTATCATCTCCAAGAAATGACTTTCCAAGAATTTTCAGTATGGTTTGCCTGCATGCATGAATCAGATGACCGACTGTGAGCAACAATGATTGCTATATTACGTAACGATAGCTAGAGCGTGTTTTCACTCACTAATTTTATAATGAACTGTAATCTTAAAATATATAGCCAATATTTTTGCAGTAAATCTGATTTGATTAGTATTAAACAATACAACCAAAACTTGTTGGTTAACTTTAAACGACAGAGAATTAATTAAACAATTTTCAAAATTCGTGAAATGTGGATTTTCCCCCGTATGAGTGTATTGTTATTCGTGCAACTTGAACGGGCTTAGTCATAGCAATATTAATAAACTATAGGAGTATTCAAACATCATTAATAATTCATGAGGAAAAGACAAAAGAAAATCACTACCGTATCGTTGTTTTAAATGTGATAAAGTTCGTCCTGATTTACATAAACTTTATCTTTGATTTTCTCGGCTTAGACAACATCGATTTTCAAAATTACTACGCCAATGAACTTATCAAATGGGTCGTGTTTGAAGCCGTTTAATGAACTCGCAGCACGTGTTTTATCAGATCTAAAACACTCGGGCTACGCCCTCGTGTTTTAAATCTGATAAAACACTGCTGCTCGTTCACTAAACAATACATCAAATGTTGAATGAAGATTGGTTTATAAACTTCAAAAATTCATTAATAATTCATAAGCAAGTAATCCAATGACGTGGAGCGAATCAATCACGTGCATGGCGTTTAATACCTGATAAAATAATGTCATGCTTGAAAGCCTGGGGCTGGGTGGTTTTGAAATTTGTCCCAGGGGAATGCAGGGTTGCATGTAGTTTACCATCATTAGTATTCTTTATATATAAGGAATACTAATGAACATGATATTTTATATAAAACCAGCCAGTGCTAAAGTGCGGTGCCTATGGCGTTCGTTAAAAATCTGCCTACATGAAGTAGATGCTTGCTATTGATTCCGAACGAACGGACGGAATATAAAGCGTTGATAAAGCACCGCAATTATCATCCTATAATACGAGAAGTCGAACGAGAAAGCAAAAATGTTCAAGCAAACTTCAACGAGCTACTTGCCTATATTTTTGAATTTACTAGAGAAAAACACCTAACAAGAAATCTAACGATATGATACGATATATAATACGTACAATGAAATAAGTAAGGACAAACATACATGAACATCATAACTTTATAACGTAACGTTGCTGACAAATTTGAAAGCGTACCTTCCTCGGTGTGGGATTTTTAGTCAAAACCGAAGCTACTTGAAGCCTCTTGATTTATCTATATGCTCTTCGTTAAAATAGTGTAATAAATAAAGGCAGAAAACCTTTCTCGACAAAATAGGTTCCTGACTTGTTCCATTCGAACCATTTCTGTCTTTGAAGAATCTTGAACCCGCTCTTATAGAATTTTATTATTCTGCAGCAAAAACAACGACATACAAATTTTCGTCAAATTGCTGACAGGTCTCGAAATTGAATGAATTAACACTATATTGTTGGAAGTCCCCAGAGGTTCGTTTTTGAAGCTGTTCTGCGCGCTCGTGGTTTTAAAGTGTCTATGAAGTAAAAAATCGCTAGCATTTTTTTTGCTTTAACGGACAAAGTAGCACGGCAAGAGCGTACACTGAAAATTTCAAGTGAATCTGCCTCATAGTCTTCGAGTTATCAACTCTGAAAGTTTGGCATGACGTATGCAGGTGTACTTACAGTACTATGCATATAAGAACAATTGATTTGAACATTGATGATCCACCTGGTCTCTCCCCATTTTGTAACGTTAAACTATGCCGATGGACAAACTTTGAGAGTTAATAGCTCGAAGACTATGCAGCAGATTCACTTGAAATTTTCAGTGAACGCTCCTGCCGTGTTTCTTTGTTCGTTTGAGCCAAAAAATGCTGGCGAATTTTTCACTTCATAGCCCCTTAAACCTGATAAAACACTGCTGCTCGTGTTTTAAAGTGCATATAACGTCTGTGGGGATTTAACATATTTGTAATCTATCGATTCTCCTGAGATAAATTGTAATATATCTTGTCTGCTGAAAATTTCATCTTCATAGACTTTTTTGCTGTTAAAGTTGACGGAAATGATGTCATAGCGGGCATCTGTCTATATGAAAACCTCTTTACAGATTCCCGCTATGACGTCATTTCCGTCAACTTTAACAGCAAAAAAGTCCATGAAGATGAAATTTTCAGCTGACAAGTAAAATTACAATTTTTCTCAGGAGAATCGATAGATTACATATATGTTAAATTCCCACAGACGTTAGATGCACTTCAAATGCTGTGTTCCTTTGTGAGAGTTAATTATCGGTGCTTTAATTTAAACGCACATAACATTCCTGTTATGGAGTGGAACTCGCAACAAACGACAGCGTCTTAATTCAAGGAGACACTAATTCAAGGAGACACTAGCTAAACCTCAATGTTTTTGAGAATGGTGATATCCCGCATGATTTCCGTATGTTATTTTAATATTAGAAGGATATTCCTGATCTGATCTGCAATGAAGAGATAAAAAGTGATGTGTTTGTAACAAGGTTGGTGTGGATACCTGCAATGAACAATGATTTCGTTTTACCAGCTGCATTTAATGATAGTTTATTAGCATTTCTCCGTTCTTCAACATTATTGCGTTCGACGAAGAACGCATTCTAATCTTGCATGTCATGGGTTACTGTGCTTCTAATAGAAATCAAGATAAAAACTTTACCATTTTGAATAAATTACCGTTTTAGAATAAATTATGGCATTAGTATCAGCGTTAGTATTAGTATTATATTAAAATAACATACGGTAATTATATATATGGCGCGTTTATAATGTCAAAATTCAATATGACCATTTGAACGCCATACATGATCTAATTCGAAACGAGCAAGCCTCGCGAAGTTATAAATTTTCCATTCAAGCGACACATTTGCCAAATCGAACTTCACGTTTGTAATATTTGCTGAATTGAACGACTTATCTGGCGGTCCGGAAGCAGTCATATTTCAAATCGAACAAAGGAACGGGAATACCCTTCTAATATTAATATAACATACGGAAATCATGCGGGATGTCACCGTTGTCAAAAACATTGAGGTTACAGTGTCTCCTTGAATTAAGACGCTGTAATATATTTATTAGCTTTATTATTTTCATAATTCGTTACAGCATAATTTTATGTTTATAAACCAATCTTCATTCACCATTTGCTGGTCCACATGCGTCGAACGCACTTACATAAAATTTGATTACTCCTAGAACAGATACTATACTGAATAGGGGCTGTTTCCGATTGCAGGACTAAACCAGAGGGCCTTTGGAGGCATGTCCTCCGAAAACTTCAATATTCGTCCTTTTCAGCGGGAATAACCGCAACAAATGACAAGATGCAGCATTAAGTCTAGATGGCGAAAAAGTTTGGTTATCTTGCTTGGCTATGTAAAAAAAACACCTGGCTAAATGAAACATCGTAGAAGTGTCTTGTCAATTGGAAGTTATTATTTTCATTTTTCACTAATCGCTGAAAATGCGATTTTTCGTACAGATCGTTCCCTCTAAATACCTCTGAAACCAGATTATATCAAGTCGACAGAAATACGATTGAAAATAGCTAGTAACGTTCGCTGAATGCCTGAATCAAGTTTCATGAAAAGTGAGTTATAGGAAGTTAGGAACTATCATTCACAATATTCATAGTCTATTCTGGAGCATGAAAGTGGAAACATCCTAAAATTAAAACTATTAATCAAAACTTCAAAGTCATGTGGTCAAACCAAATTTCAGAGGCATATACGAGACGGGGGAGCTGGGGCTCCCCAGTTGTCCGAAAAAGTAGCTCTATTCGGGCAAAAGGGTCCTGTATTAAATTATTCTAATATTTGAATGCAACTTAATGACATTATAACGGACTCTCATTGAGGAAAATCTGGAATTTCATTGTTGTTCATCGTGGTCCGTGGGCGTTGTCTAAACGTAATCTCGTATATTCAACTTGAATATACCTAATACATTTGGTTTGTGGCTATATTATTGCTTTTCCTTCCTTCTCTTCTGCTGTCGTGCAACGCATTCCCTATACGCGTTGCGGGATAGATATCCACGTGGTCGAAATTTGGAAAATCTGTGTTACTTTAACGGTAATTAAATACTTCGAATCCCGCACACTGCCGCGGCTGCAAAAACGAGTGCCCGCAAATTGCAGGAAATACACTTTCAGGGAATCAAATATTCAAAAATTTTCTCGGGGGAGCATGTCCCCAGACTCCCCTAATGTACATGTTTCCAATGCATGTTCATATACATTAATGAAAAACGTGCATGCAGTGTAATAATGCTTAGGCTAAATGATGGCAATTCGTGTTCTTCAGTAATATTGACGTCATCATTTATTCGGGCAAGTTATGCTCAGCCCCCCTACAAAATTTTGCCCGTACGCCTATGTTCAGAGGCTTTTGCAGATCAACATAAATGAATATGTCAATCATATATACTGCATTCAAACCATGACACCACAAAAACAGCAAAAGAAAATCAACAGCAACATATCAGTTATTTAATTTGAGGAAAAATTACATGATGGGAAAGGTTATAGTAAAAGCTTGAGTTTGCATGTATTGTATTCTGCATAATTACATTGGCTATCATCTTAGAATCTGCTGCTAAGATATGTTGTATTATAGTGTGCTTATTCAATCCCTTTTGCTGCAAGCTCGTCTTGTACTCTTCTCAGGTAATCTGGGTCAGGGTATCCAAAGCTCAACCAAACAGAAAAAATTCAATAAGCTAACAAAAATAATTGGCTATATATACGTCTATATACTGTGTAATGTGTACCATGCACAATAATGAATATACCATGTATAATACTTGCTAAGTAATTCATACTAGATGTATTATGTACTATGTTTTATGTGTCATAAGCAGTGGAAAATATATAGTTTCATAAGGGTGGGGGACTGAGGAACGTGCAAAGCATGCAAATCTGGGGACCCCCAGAGATGTTTTTCAAAATTTCCATGTTCTAAGATTGAATATGGCAGCATCTAGAGGTACATGGTACATGGGTATCTGAGTAACGTTTAGAGATCAATGCTTTGGAGTCTTATGGTTAATAACCCGCTAGTAGGAATACAAAAGGAATAGGAATACAAAGAATAGAAGGAATACAAAGATGGGAAGGAATAGGAATACAAAGATGGAAGGAATACAAAGATGGTAGGAATACAAAGATGGTAGGAATACAAAGATGGTAGGAATACAAAGATGGTAGGAATACAAAGATGTCAGATGTGATTGCATGAAAAAGTTGATGGCAGTAAGATATGAACAAACTAGATATTTCTATAGTTCCCTCTCTTGCACAGTTGGGGCTAAAGACCCTGTTGATAGCGAGTTGCATTTTAGGCCTGCGGTCTTAGGACGGCGCAAGTGCAGTGTTCTTGTTCGACGACCATGAGATTAAATGTTGTCTTACTAATTAACGAACTGATATGTTTTGTGTCAATCTGAGCACATGAGAGTCGAGCTTATCAACAGACCTGCACACACCCCTATTCCACTACCTGACCTACCATATGTCATGTATATACTATGTACCATACTGTACATGTAAATATTATATGAAATATATGTAATTAAATATGTAAAAATATGTAATATATACTAACTTTGCTTGTCCTCCAGCAGGGCTTGTTTTGTGATGGATGTCATTCCAAGTGATTTGATTGGTGCGTCCTGTTGTTACAGACGTTCCAACTGTGAACGTAAGCCTTTGGTCAAACGACCTTCTCAAGAGACTCAACACTTTATTTCCTTCCATGTTATCTGGTAGGTATGCTGTACGGCTGGTTCCAGCATACATTTGTCCAGGATTGGGGTGCTTTGAAGTTTGGACCCCAGAACTAAAACTATATTGGATGACAATTATTCCGACTCCTACATATCCAGGTAGACTAGATCGTTGTTTTGTAAACGTCATTGTGCCATTGGGTTGGTTTCCTGTCATACACCCACAAACTGTTGCACATACAGGACAAATAGTCCGTACTTCAAAGGCCTTATCGATACATTCCTTACAAAACGTATGCTTGCACTTTGATAACGTCTTGGGATTTTTTAACCTTTCAAGACAGATACAACAGTCCGTCGTTGCTGCATCATCTCTCCTTTCTATAACACATGCAGAGGCAATCATTTATACTACATTTATGCATATCGCTTTCATATTGATTTCTTTTAAAATACGGAACTAGATGGACATTTCGATCATGAGACATGTAAAATGTATTATTTCAGAATTATACCTTTTCCAGTGGCGTTTCTTTCTGCGATAGAGCCAGGTTGTCCCGTTTTAGCACAGACATAAAATCGATTCTCCATGTCAAACACACAACTCTTCTTCAGCAATATTTAGAAAATTTAAACTGCGAGCTACAAAAAGCTAGATGTAAACTCACGAAATGAATCGGAATTATGTCGGATAACCCGTCCCAGTACCCATCCCAATACTAAGGAAAATCGATTCTAGGAATTAGCTGGTTGAATTTCCATATAAAATCCCGAAATGACGTCACATAGACTATCGGTAGTAAAAGTCGAAATTAAAATCAGCTGTTATTTCTAAAATAAAACATTATCGTAAGAGTTAGGGTTAGTATATATTAGGTGGAGGGTTAGGATTAGGGTAAGGTTTGGGTTAGCCACTATGTTTTAAATTTGGGGATATTTATATGGAAATCGATCGAGCCAATTAGCTAGCCTCCTTCGCTCTAATTCGCTTGATTTCGCTGATGATTACCGCTGTCATATTTACCGTGGCAATTTTTTTTATGAAACATGAAAGACCCCCTTGCGCCCCATTCTCTAATCTCGCGATTTTTCAGAACACCCCCCCCCCCCCCCCCCCCCCCCCCCCGAATCGAGGAGTTCTAAGAAATATGATTCTCGGTTTTGAATTTTAATATCCATCTTATGATTAAAAAAATGCGATGGATTTACATGCGAGTTCAATGATATAAAATATTTACAGAAAATACTGTAGAATCTCGAAAGTAGCCGAGGGCGGCTACTTTCGGATTGTTATTTTTAACACGGCCAAGTTTTAACCACTACTGTACATTTTGTAGTTTTAAAGTTTTGTTTTATTTTGATTAAATTACATAAGAGTTGTTACTTATCATCTAATGCTAATAATTTACTGTACTCGATACCGAATATTCAGATACCGAAATTGAAGAGGACGTCTGAACGATGACAAAGACAAACTTATAATTACTGTCTGAAATTCCTGAATCTTTGATATTACTGTTTTATACATGTTTTTGGCCCATGCCATTCAAAAATGTTGTGTATTGACCCCGCGATTGTTAAATGGTAATTATTTGTTTGTTGACAAGTGCTCTGGTTTCCTGAGCTAGAAATATTTTCCTGTGTTGGTGGTCGAAAACGAGCGTATCGAAAATTAGGCATGGTTTCATTTAACGATTGATTACCATCTAAAACAAGTAACGTGGGAGGAGGAGGAGGTGAAAACGATTGGCGTATTATTTTTCTATTTTTCTATTTTCGTATTATTTTGGCGCGGGTTAAAATTTTGTTAATACCGCTGATTTTGATTTGATGAAAAATATTGGTTTGGTTGAAATTGTCGTGAATCGTTGTACGTTGATCGAGTTTGATAATTAGAACGTGATTGAAAAGTTGGCGAAACTGAAACTGACTTAATTTTCGGAAAAGGCAAATTATTCCGAAATTGTGGTGTTTGGGGATTTTGATTGTACGGTGTGCTATATAACAACGACTGGAAATATGTCCAAAAGCAGATACACGGCTGGGTTTTCCTGCTCTTCCACCTCTTCCTTTCTTTTCAGCTGTTCAAGCGCAATATACAAACGCTTACTGCAGCAGGGCGTCTCCTTTTGCACAGTTCGAGATAGAGCAAGGAGCCAGCAAAACTAGCGTATATACTTATTGTACCAGTACAGTGAGTATATCCTCTCATCTTGAAATGATGATAATTACCATTTCTCAAATAATAATAATAATAATAATAATAATAATAATAAAGACGTATTAGGAGCATTATACAATAGTCTCAATGCTCTTACAACAATATATTCTTAATTTTACTTATAAAACTAATTACAGTTTCATTATAAGATAAAGCCTACCACATATATCACCACTATGAACAAAAAACTATTAATTTTAAAAAAGAAAAGTCTAAGTGCTGACTTAAAACTACTTAAAATATCAATGCTTCTAATTTACTGTGCACCATGCACAGAATTGTTGTGTCTCCATAAGTCACCGTTTTGGATTTTGGCTCAAGTAGCAGATTTAGGTTAGATGATCTTAAAGTATGAGTAGGTTTATATTTAGTCAGTAAATGAGTAATATAAATAGGTGCCTGGCCATTTGAAAGTAATTATCAGTATCTTAAAAATCCGTCTACGATCAAACACAATATCGCGAGTTATTGTTCATCATCGTTAACTCTTCAGACCCCAGGTGATGTCGAGAAACACACATATCATTTTTATCTTTACATGTGAAGATATTATTTTTTCTGAATGGGAGAAAAGTTAGTATTTCATCAATGTCTATATACAGCTAAATGAATTAACGTTGTCCGCGACAAAGCTAAAAGGCCAAAGCTAAAAGGTCAAAGCCAAGTGCAAAAAGTACGATAATAGCGACAAGTTTTAATTTAATTGTGTCGAAATTCTCTATTGAAAATTGAAATACAGGGGAGACTTGCAGCCAAGAGCTAAAAGTTTCAAGGAAATCGTACGTTTCGCGCTTAGCTTTGACCTTTTAGCTTTGGCCTTTTAGCTTTGTCGAGGACAATGTTAATTCATTTAGCTATATAGCTTTGAAAAACGTATATACCATGGTGATGACCTTAGAACGTTCTGAAAACTAGACTGCTTATAATATATAAAACACATTTACCAAAAATCTAACAATGGCGTGAGTTGGAGCAAATGAAAAGAAAAAGAGATGAGTTCTTAGAAGAACTGTTTAAAGATTTGAGAAAAAATAGGCTTAAAAGAAAAGAGCACGTTGCATTTCGGCAGACAACTTATCAAGTGCTACGTCTGTTAACTAATCATAGAAATTGAATCCATAGTTATAAGTGCAAGTGCACGTGGGACCGTTTGGAGGACCCCCCCACTCCCTTAGCAAGAGGCCAACATATATAGGTTATATGGTTAGTTTCTTGATTATCTTTTTGAATTTATTTAGAGAGTCAGTGTTTCTTGTTTTGATGTCCAGGTTATTGAAATTCATTGAGGCTTGGTAAATTAATTTTTGTTTTCCCCAGTTTGTCTTAGCTTTAGGCAGGTGTAGGTTATTGCTGATCCTTGTACTGTATTGATGAATATTGCTGTTTCTGGTTAGTTCAAAGTCGAAGTCTATACGATTGCGTTAATATACACAATGTTGTAGTGAATGTGGGAGAGCTCGGAGTACAGTTACAGGTTCGATTCCTGTATGGGACTCAGAATCATTTTTCTGAGGATATGAGCTTGACGATCGTCTACATATCGTCTGTCTACTCCGAGCTCTCCCACATTCACTACAACATTGTGTATATTAACGCATCCAAGCATTACCGATATATAGTGACTGCCGCATAGGCAGTACATATATCAATTGAACCAGTACATCATTGTAACCTTCGCTCTCCATCTGAGTCTCGTTAGCTCAATGGTTAGAGGCAATCAGAAGGTAATAATAATAATAATAATAATAATGATCGATTCATGTTCGATTCCTGTACATGTTCAATTCCTGTACGGGACTGAGGATATGAGCTTGACGATCGACCACGTATCGTCTGTCTATCCGATTGTTAATACATTTTAAATTAAAAATGAGTTTGTTTCTGTCGTCTGATTTTCAATGGTATCCAGTTGAGTATTTTCAGAGCCTCAGTTGCGGAGGAGAACGGACAAGCATCAAGGATAAGTTTTGCAGCTTTGTTTTCTAGAACTTGGAGTGATTTCATTAGTACCGTATTGTTTCTGTCTCCCAAATTATATCTGCGTAGTCGAAAAGTGGTAAAATTAGTGAGGTGTAAAGAGTACATAGTGCGTCCAGTGGTAGATATAATTTTACGCCACGTAGAAATCCAAGTTTTGGTTGCAGTTAGTGACCTCACTCAGCTAGACGCAAACGAGGAAGATCAAGTTTGAGAGAAAGTTTTGAGAGTGCTCCCAAAATGTTTTGGTAAAAAAACTCTATTTCATTAAATCTTGAAGATTTACATGGTGATATAATACCGTATGTGGGGGTTATGAAAACACCATGCATATGCACGTGATTTATTGCATCGACCGCGTGTTAACTCAGGCCTTATGCCCTGATGAAGGTTTAAGTGAACTGGTCAGGTCGAAAGCAGTGAATAGTCCATGTACAACAACCATGAATTTTCTTTTATAAAATAAACATTGACCTGGACTGTAACAAGTCAAATTAAACATAAGCGTTATAAGACAACTTACTGTAATTACTACTCAAATCAGTAGAGCGAGACATGGACGATTTTTTTATCGCTTCCGAATCGACAGTTTTATTAACTGCGGATCAAATTTCACAGCATCACGCGGTGTATTTTCATGTACCACGTGATGAACATTTGGATGTTTGTTGTTATTAACATTGTTAACTCGTAAACAAGCTATCACGTGGTATATAAGAATACACTTCGTGTGCTTTCAAATTTGATCCGCGGTTAATGAAACTGTCACTGTCGTTATCCCCCAACGAGCGAAGAAGAACCAGAAGGCGCGATAAAAAATCGGCCCGGTCTCGCTCTACTGGTTTGAGTAGTACCGTGTTTACATATATTCTTTCCTCCATTGCTCATGGCGCGACCATTTTTATTATAGGCTAGCTGTGACTATTTGACCAGCAGCCGGTCATTTAGTTTTAAAAACTATATGACCGGCAGTCAGTAATCGTAACAATAATTCTAAAATAAACCCTAATCGTAACCCAAATCCTAACCCTTAAAAAATCAAGACAAAAAAATGAAAGAAAAAAATTAAAAGAAAACTCACAAAAATGATGTCCGTTGAGGGAATTGAACTCGGCAGATTCGGCATCGCAACCATGGAAACTAACCACTACACTAAGACAGCAGGATCAACAGAAAGCAAAATAAAAATGTATTTAAAGTCGATAACCGACTGCCGGTCATGTATAGTCACTTCGTTTTAATTATACCTTCTGCTTTTTCAACGCCAATGGCTTCACCGTACCGTTTCCTCATCTCTTTCTCAAACACTTGGGTTGTTGCTTTATCAATATTAACAAAGCGAATTTCTTTCAGTTTCTCGGAATCTGCTGCAGCTTTCGCAAATTTTTCAACGCTATCAAACAGCACCTCAGCGCAAACCTCAACTGGTACACCAAAAACACCGGAACTAATTGCTGGAATAGCAATCGTTTGAGCATTGTTTTCACTTGCAATCTTCAAACTTACCCTGACAGCTTTTTGCAACAACTTACGACATTTGTCAGCTGAATGATTACACCACCTTGGTCCAACTGCATGGACAATGAATCTGCAAGGGAGTTTCCCTGCTGTTGTAATTTCAATATCCCCTGGTTGTAATATTTGTCGTTTTTTCATAATATCATCACACTCATCTTGGATGCTCTTCCCCCCTTGTTTTGAAATGGCCTCGGCAGCACCTCCGTAGTGACGAAGGTCTTCGTTTGCTGGATTGACGATGGCGTCAGTTTTCTCTTCGGTAATGTCCCCTTGGTAAACAATTAATGTTACTTTATTGAAAAGCATGTGCGTAAGTTGCCCATCACGATTTTCTGAAAATAAAAGTGACGGAATGCTGAAAATGTAAGTGACGGATTAGACGTAGACAGAGTATTGAGTTTTCCTTGATGTAGAAAAATACATTTTTATAACACCTAGCCATATTAAATAATTTACCTCAATTTCGTTTTGTAATAAGCAATCAATATAATTTAACTGAAACTACTACCGAAGATAGCTATGGCAAAAATATTGCATCATATGAAACAAAGATGTACCCAAGGTCATCGAAAGATAAACAGATATCGATTTATAAGTAAAAAAAACCTGATGTTTGAGCTAGAGCTTTTAACTCTGATGAAGGGCCATTCAATTAATCCTGAGTCCCCACTCTAGTTTTTTTTCAGCAGTCTGAAAGTTGTTTGAAGCACTTTCAATATATAGAGGATAGAGAAGCGTGGTCTACCGTTAATACAGTTAATGACAGACAGACAGACAGACAGACAGACAGGCATAGAGCAGATCAAGCAAACAAAAAACAGTCCTTTATAGCTAAAACAATTCTCAACCAAAAAAGATTCATACCAATTCTGTACTTTCTTGTCATCTTAAGGTCTTCAACCCTGCCCATTTGATCATGAATTTCTATTTTCAATGGACCACATTTATAATTGATTTTATCATCATCATTGGGTTTCAGATTTTTCGGGTTTTCAGTTTGCACCTTTACCATGTTTTCTTTAATCATCTTTGATGATGATATGATCTCTTCACTGGTTCCTTTTTGAAGAAGCCCTGTAGAAAGATTGACGCAGCTTTCAAGCTTATCCACATAACGTTTAACCTCGACTTTTTGCTTCGTTAGGGTAGCGTGTTTGGTATTGTATATTTCATCAACTTGGCCAGTCAAGCGTTCAACTTCCACATTCAGTTGTTGTGTTACTACATTCAGTATGGCGTTTTTACGACGATAGATGTCTCGCTTGACTTGTTCTTTCTCCCTCTCCAGAGATTGTGTAACATCAGATATCGCTTTTAATGCTTCTTTACCACGTTTCAACTCCATTGCAAAAGTGCTGCAGTCCGAGGCTAACAACTCCTTTTGTGTGTCAGCCACTTCTTCAACAGGAAGACAGGAATGATTAGCCTTCAGATGGTTGAAATCCATGCAATGCCGACAGATGAGGTCACTGCAGGTCTCACAATAATACTTAAGCACCTTCTTAGGGTGTTCTTTACAGTATAGTTTCCCCCTTATCTTGCGCTGGTTTTCCGGTTTAGACAGTTCAATCATTGTAAGGAGGGAATGCTCTTGGAAACCAAGATATTTGTTGTGATTGGTAAGGCATTCTTGGCACAGGAATACTTCACAGGTTACACAACGACCAACGGAAGCACCTTCGCAATGGGAACAGGGAACAACTTTGATTCGATTTTGAACGGCCATGACGTCCAGCATATTACGAACAAAGTGGTTTGTCGTCATGTCGGCTACCTTTTCTTCGAGATTTAAAGTAAACTTACTTCGACAAGTTGGGCAGTTGAATTCCTTCATCTGTCTCAGACCAATTACTGCTTTATCACGGTGATTCTTCACGTATTTTTCGAGGCAGCAGTTACAATAAGAATGAAAGCAAGGCAACGTTCGAGGATCTTCCAATGTCTCCAAACATATCGAACATACAAGAAACTTTTCCAGTTGATCAACCGAAACCGCCTCTAAAGAACGAGCCATTCCGAATGTTACGAATCTTAGCAAGGAATATTGAAGGTGAAGTATGTTTTAGCGTTTACTAAACCAAATCAGCAGTACAGACATATGCTATAGTGTGTCTGTCTCAGTACCAAGAGGACCATTTCCTGGTAAATTGTTTGAATAAATTAAAATAGCATGGAGTTCTTGGAATCTGACCCAGTTTAAACAAGACATTGGGACAACGGGTTCCTACGCTACAAGTTGAAGAAGATTTTTATTTTGAAGGAAGAAATGGATACAAAACAATGAAAAGTAGCGAAAGTATTGGTTGGCAATCACTTAGACCTTAGTCCAATCACATAAGCTTACCGGAGTATAATACACTGTAAACAGCATTTGTATATGAGAACCTAAACATTATTATGTATTGGAAACTTATTTCATCCACAAGGTCGAAAGTTTAGCAGTGAAAAGTTCACGTGGTGTACCAACAAATTGTTTACGAAATTTCTATGAATTTCTTTTATAAAATAAACATTACATGACAATTAATAAATCAAAATATTCTTCTTAGAATTCCCTCAAAAGCTAATCACATCTCGTTCGCGCTGAGAACAAATGAAATTTGTGACAACAGGGCTTTTAGTTTGGTAAATAACATATATGTCTCTGTCATATCTTTCAAAAATACATCAGTTTTCTCCTTGGCTGCAGAGTATACTCCATTACACACTCACAAAATTAATGCCATATGCTTCTTGAAGTGAAAATTATTGTAATATTGTACAAAAACGCAGAGCTGCTAAACATGCATGTACCGCAGTAGCCCCAGTAATATGAGCCAATGGTGACTGACATTCTTGAAAAATATATATTGTAAAGGTTACCTGACTTTGGAACTCACTATAACTTTTATTGGTTTGACTTGACATAGATTAATGATAATTTGATGTATACATTTTGTTTAACTATATATATGTTAAAATACAAAGTAATAGAACTCATATTAATCAAAATTACTTCACGAAAAATATAGTTAAGAGTTCGTTGCTAGCAATATACTTTATGCATGAAAAAGCAACGCAGAGGAACGTTTACTATTACGGAGAATTCGCCGTTCAACCTAGAAAGGTTAAATTCGCGGTTAAATAAAAAACATTTGAACAATGGGCACACCCAAACAACTAACAAAATTTTTCAGACGGTGTCTGTTAAAATGCCACCATATCTCAATGGAGAGTGTTTCTTCTCGCGGTTCTACTGACAATCACTGACTTGTAAAAAGTAGTACATTGTACCACCTGCAGTTCAAGAGAGAACATTTGGCTAAATTAGTATATGGGATTATCAATATTGTCAATCTTGTTCAGGTGGCACATAGTTTGACTTGAAATTCAACGATCAGTTTGTCTTTTCACTCCTTAATTCCTTTTGCAGCAAGCTCTTCCTGCACTCTTTTTAGGTACGTAGGATCTGGATACCCAAAGCTATAAAACCAAAAATAAAAGAAAAAATGGACATTAGAGCGGAACAGATTTTTAGAGACTGAATCTCTTGTGAATATTCAAAATCTGATAAATAGAATTTCATTTGGAATGAGCTATATTTATTGCAAGATTTCAAAAGATAAGATAAAGTGAAAATTTCAAATATTTTATTGTCTGACGTTATTGAAATTAACTTATGGCCGGTGTGTGTTAAAAAACCTGTCACTGTACAGTAGTGCGTTCATAAAGCTTACTTTGTTGCTCCTCCATGAGGATTAGTTTTATGATGAATATCGTTCCAAGTAATCGCGCCATCATTTCCAGTAGTGGACGACCTACCAATTGTAAACGTCAATTTTTGATCAAATGCTTTCTTCAAAAGTCTAAGAACTTTTTTGCCTTCTTTATTATCTGGTAAATATGTAGTTCTCGTTGTTCCAACGTAACGACGGCCGGGATGAGGGTGATTTTCTCCCTGTGTACCGCCGTTAAATTCGTAAGTAATGACAATAGTGCTACACTGAAAACCAGGAAGATAGTTACTCGACTTGCTCGTTGTCATTGAACCTGGTGGTTGATTGCCAGTGATCACACCATAAACCTCGGAACAAATAGGACATTTTTGTTGATGCTTAAAAGCGTCATTAATGCAATCTGTACAGAATGAATGACCACACTTATGAAGTGTCGTTGGGTTCTTAATATCCTCAAGGCAAATTGGACATTTGGATGCATCAGCCGTTGGCTCGTTACCTAAAATCACATGACACCTTTTAATACTTTGAGTAGAGTCGTTACTCAATGTATATTTTATTTGAGAGCGAAAATAAATCGTTTCACAGTACTATCAATACATTGAATTTGTAAACAAGCAGACAATAATATACTCTTACTATTATTATTTTATTAAATTAATATTATTTTGCTCGATACGATGATGATGACGAGGGATGATTATATTTTAGGAAGTGTTTACAGGTCCGACTATTTGAAGGGATATTTAGGGTTAGGAATAGGGATATTTAGGGTTAGGAATAGGGATATTTAGGGTTAGGAATAGGGATATTTAGGGTTAGGAATAGGGATATTTAGGGTTAGGAATAGGGATATTTAGGGTTAGGAATAGGGATATTTTGGGTTAGGAATAGGGATATTTAGGGTTAGGAATAGGGATATTATGACGATTTTCTGTTAGGAATAGGGATATTATGACGATATCATGACGATTTTCTGAAAATAAAAGTGACGGAATGCTGAAAATGTAAGTGACGGATTAGACGGAGCCAGGGTATAATATTTCTTAGTACGCATCTTACATACGTCTCGATGCGTTTACAAAAGTTCAAAAACTAAATACATATATATCTATAATCCGATTTACAACTACTATTAATGACATAATTACGATAAAAGAATGAATCAGCAACAAAATGCTTCCTTAAACAAATATGTTTTAACTTGGGCTTTAAATGATATTAAAGAGCTTTCTAATGATAGTTGGTAGGCAGTTCCATAACTTAGGTGACGGTGGCAGACTGGGGAACAGCTAATAGGCCCTAAGCCGCTGGGTCAGCACTAGAGGCAATCCACCGAGGGTCTTTCACCGAGTGGGGACTAGGACTAGTTACTATATTACCAACTGTTTTGACTGTTTTTAACTGTTTTTAGGAGTACATGATTAAAGATTAAAGACCAATAATCGGCAATTGTCAAATGCTTTTAGGTTACCAATAATGGTTAATTCCACAACAGTAAATTGTAGGATTCTAGAACCCAACACAACACAAATCCTAACCCTAACCCCCCGCCGTAAGTATCTTCCTAACCCTAACCCCCCGCCCAATCCCGCCTTCAACTTCATTGTAACATGTGTGTTTTAAAAAATTAAGAAACTTGAATAATTTAGCAACTAATCGTAGTCCCCACTTGGTTGGGTTAGGATTGGTGTTGTGTTGGGGTTGAGTTCTAGAATCCTACAAAAAACTGTTGTGGAATTACCCATTATTGGTAATCTAAGAGTATTTGACAATTGGTGATTATTGGTAATATAAGAGTCAAGATAACCTACTAGTCCCCACTCGGTTAAAGACCTGCCTCTAGTGCTGACCGTGTTCCAGCAGGTCAGATGCTTATAGACGGTAAGTAAGATCTTAAACGTTATTCTATGCTTAACATGAAGCCAGTGAAGAGATATCAGTACCGGAGTTATATGATCTCTGATCTTGGACCTAGCCATATTAAAATATTATTATATTACATATAAATCAAATTATCTCGACATGCAAAATAATTCACATCTTTTCATTTAGTAACGAACATATCTCGAGGAGAATGCAATTTATAGCTTTTTAACTAAGTAACTTACTTCTTATTCCTCATGTATCTGACAATTCAGTTGTGTAAATAAAAAAGAATGGATACATTATACTCAGTAAATACTTTAGTAAACACACCATGTGGATTTTTGGAACCTTTTGATACCGCATCGCAGTAACTTGGGGATGCTTTATTGAAGAAGCTGACGCATTTAGATTTGTTGGAGGATGTTCACCTCTTGGCCAGAAATTTCCCCCTCTTTCATTCCCTTGATGTAGAAAAATACATTTTTATAACAATTATAGCCATATTAAAATATTATATTACATACAAATCAAATTATCTCGACAAAAAATAATGCAAAATATGGTAAAAATATTACGCCTTTGGAAAGCAAGAGGTATATGTTAGACATAGCTTGACGCTACTTCAAGGTTACTGTCCACGACCCAATGTTTCGACACTCCAATCTAGTGTCTTCAACAGGGGTGATCGTTGTAAAGGTCGCTGGGCGGTCCGAATAGTGAAATATTCGCCCGAGGGCAAATATTTCTCTATCTGGACCGACCAAAAACGGTAAATAACATATTTATTATTTTATTATACAAGGTAAAAGACTTTGAGTTACTTTAGTTCGGTAAAACTGCATTATTTGGATAGGGAAAGAAAAACAAACCACAATTTTATAACACCTAGCCATATTAAAATATTATTATATTACATATAAATCAAATTATCTAATTGACATACAAAATAATTTACCTCAATTTCGTTTTGTAATAGGCAATCAAAATATTTAACTGAAACCACTACCGAAGATAGCTATGGCGAAAATATTGCATCATTGGAAACAAAGATGTACCCAAGGTCATCGAAAGATAAATAGATATCGATTTATAATTAAAAGAAAACTGATGTTTGTGCTAGAGCTTTTAACTCTGATAAAGGGCCAATATTCAATTAATCCTGAGTCCCCATATATAGAGGATAGAGAAGCGTGGCCTACATACAGTTAATGACAGACATACAGACATACAGACAGACAGACAGACAGACAGACATAGAGCAGATCAAGCAAACAAAAAATAGCTAAAACAATTCTCAACCAAAAAAGATTCATACCAATTCTGTACTTTCTTGTCATATTAAGGTCTTCAACCCTGCCCATTTGATCATGAATTTCTATTTTCAATGGACCACATTTATAATTGATTTTATCATCATCATCGGGCTTCAGATTTTTCGGGTTTTCAGTTTGCACCTTTACCATGTTTTCTTTAATCATCTTTGATGATGATAGGATCTCTTCACTGGTTCCTTTTTGAAGAAGCTCTGTAGAAAGATTGACGCAGCTTTCAAGCTTATCCACATAACGATCAACCTCTTCTTTTCGCTTCGTTAGGATAGCGTGTTTGGTATTGTATATTTCATCAACTTGGTCAGTCAAGCGTTCAACTTCTACATTTAGTTGTTGTGTTACTACACTCAGTATGGCGTTTTTACGATGATAGATGTCTCGTTTGACTTGTTCTTTCTCCCTCTCCAGAGATTGTGTAACATCAGATATCGCTTTTAATGCTTCTTTACCACGTTTCAACTCCATTGCAAAAGTGCTGCAGTCCGAGGCTAACAACTCCTTTTGTGTGTCAGCCGCTTCTTCAACAGGAAGACAGGAATGATTAGCCTTCAGATGGTTGAAATCCATGCAATGCCGACAGATGAGTTCACTGCAGGTCTCACAATAATACTTAAGTACCTTCTTAGGGTGTTCTTTACAGAATAGTTTCCCTCTTATCTTGCGCTGGTTTTCCGGTTTAGACAGTTCAATCATTGTAAGGACGGAATGCTCTTTGAAACCAAGATATTTGTTGTGAATGGTAAGGCATTCTTGGCACAGGAATACTTCACAGGTTACACAACGACCAACGGAAGCACCTTCGCAATGGGAACAGGGAACAACTTTGATCCGATTTTGAACGGCCATGACGTCCAACATATTACGAACAAAGTGGTTTGTCGTCATGTCGGCTATCTTTTCTTCGGGATTTAAAGTAAACTTACTTCGACAAGTTGGGCAGTTGAATTCCTTCATCTGTCTCAGACCTGCAGTTACTGCTTTATCACGGTGATTCTTCACGTATTTTTCGAGGCAGGAGTTACAATAAGAATGAAAGCAAGGCAACGTTCGAGGATCCTTCAATGTCTCCAAACATATCGAACATACAAGAAACTTTTCCAGTTGATCAACCGAGACCGCCTCTAAAGAACGAGCCATTCCGAATGCTACGAATCTTTGCAAGGAATATTGAAGATGAAGTATGGTTTCAGCGTTTACTAAACCAAATACAGCAGAACAGACATTTGCTACCGTGTACCGACAGAAACAATACAAACATTCAAGCAATATTTGTCTCTGCAGGAGATGATATGCAGATCATTACAAAGAAGATCATTTCCTGGTATTACAGAAAACACTGAAATTGTTTGAATAAATTAAAATAGCATGGATTTCTTGGAATACGCTTTCAAACATCTGACACAGTTTAAACAAGACATTGGGACAACGGTTCCTATGCTACAAGTTGAAGACGATTTTTAGTTTGAAGAAAAGTAGCGAAAGTATTGGTTGGCAATCAATACGCATACACAATACTTAGTCCCATCACAAGCTTTTCCACTGCAAACAGCATTCCACATTCGTATATGAGAACCTAAACATATGTCTCGGAAACGTATTTCATGCACGAGGTCGAACGCTTAGCAGTAAAACGTTCACGTGGTGTACCAACAACTTATTTACGAAATTTCTATGAATTTTCTTTTATAAAATAAACATTACATGACATTAAAGCCTGGTTTCTATCAGGGGCGCCCCGCAGCCATATGCCCTTTGGTATCATTACAATATCTTATACTTTGTTTTGATCAGAATATATTTTATCACTCTAAGTTAAAATTTATACTGCCAAAAATTCGGAAAGCAAAAACATCTAAATTTAATTAACATCTTAATTTCGCTGGTGACGATTTACGAAGTATAGGTTGTGTAATTTGGTTACACAGATGAGACACGCAACTGACGCAAGCATTTTCTATTTCTTAAATATTAAAATCTATTATTATGTTATTATGTTATATATATCCACTTAGCATTAATTATTAAATATTGTTATTGACAAACGTTTACTGTTAGTCCAGTAATAGATATTAAATAAAAAGAGACAATTAGTCGGCAACCAGTCGGCGACTGTTCTTTTCTATATGGAAACTACTTGTCGGTGGCGTCGCAGTAGTCGGCGTAGTCGCCCACCATTCAACTTTCACAACAGTCGCCGACTAGTCGCAGTGTAGCAACGATATGGAAACGATATGGATGTCTGCGTCGTCGCCGACAGTAAATGTATCCCATAATGCACTTTGCGGCTAATTTCAAAATGGCTTCCCAAGTAACAACCCGTTGTCGGCGACTTTCGTGACTTATGGAAACATGAGTCGGCGACTTGTCGGCAACCAGTCGGCTACTGAGTCGGAGACTGGTCGCCGACTATTATGACTATATGGAAACCATTCTTCAATAATTAAATAAATAAATTCTTCTTAGAATTCCCTCAAAAGACAATCACATCCCGTTCGCGCTGAGAACAAATAAAATTTGTGAAAACAGGTCTTTTAGTTTGGTACATAACATGATGTCTCTGTCATATCATTGAAAAATACATCAGTTTTCTCCTTCGCTGCACAGCACTCCGTTACACACTCACAAAATTAATGCCTTAATATGTTTCTTGAAGTGAAAATTCTATAATATTGAACAAAAACGCAGGGCTGCTAAACATGCATGTACCCGCACAGTAGCCGCAGTAATATGAGCCAACGGTGACTAACATTCTTGAAAAATATATATTGTAAAGGTTACCTGACTTTGGAACTCACTATAACTTTTATTGGTTTGACTTGACATAGATTAATGCTAATTTGATGTATACATTTATTTTATAACTATATATATATATGTTAAAATGCAAAGTAATAGAACTTATATTAATC
This sequence comes from Chrysogorgia sp. JL179-B06, assembly GCA_035772405.1. Classification (NCBI taxonomy): domain Eukaryota; kingdom Metazoa; phylum Cnidaria; class Anthozoa; order Scleralcyonacea; family Chrysogorgiidae; genus Chrysogorgia; species Chrysogorgia sp. JL179-B06. The sequence continues at coordinate 1,619,863 of JAYKKM010000348.1, forward strand.
AAAATTACTTCACGAAAAATACAGTTAAGAGTTCGTTGCTAGCAATATACTTTATGCATGAAAAAGCAACGCAGAGGAACTTTTACTATTACGGAGAATTCACCGTTCAACCTAGAAAGGTTAAATTCACAGTTAAATAAAAAAAACTTTGAACAATGGGCACACCCAAACAACTAACAAAACTTTTCAGACGGTGTCTGTTAAAATGTCACCATGTCTCAATGGAGAGTGTCTCTCTCGCGGTTCTACTGATAATCACTGACTTGTAAAGAGTAGTACATTGTACCACCTGCAGGTCAAGAGAGAACATTTGGCTAAATTAGTATATGGTATTATCAATATTGTCAATCTTGTTCAGGTGGCACATAGTTTGACTTGAAATTCAACCCATCAGTTTGTCTTTTCACTCCTTAATTCCTTTTGCAGCAAGCTCTTCTTGCACTCTTTTTAGGTACGTAGGATCTGGATACCCAAAGCTAAAATCAAAAATAAAAGAAAAAAAGACATTACAGCGGAACAGATTTTTAGAGACTGAATTTCTTGTGAATATTCAAAATCTGATAAATAAAAATTGCAATGAGCTATATTTATTGCAGGATTTCAAAAGATAAGATAAAGTGAAAAATTCAAATATTTCATTGTCTGACGTTATTGAAATTAACTTATGGCCGGTGTGTGTCACTGCGCAGTAGTGTGTTCATAAAACTTACTTTGTTGCTCCTCCATGAGGATTAGTTTTATGATGAATATCGTTCCAAGTAATCGCGCCATCCTTTCCAGTAGTGGACGACCTACCAATTGTAAACGTCAATTTTTGATCAAATGCTTTCTTCAAAAGTCTAAGAACTTTTTGGCCTTCTTTATTGTCTGGTAAATATGCAGTTCTCGTTGTTCCAACGTAACGACGGCCGGGATGAGGGTGATTTTCTCCCTGTGTACCGCCGTTAAATTCGTAAGTAATGACAATAGTGCTACACTGAAAACCAGGAAGATAGTTACTCGACTTGCTCGTTGTCATTGAACCTGGTGGTTGATTGCCAGTGAGCACACCATAAACCTCCGAACAAATAGGACATTTTTGTTGATGCTTGAAAGCGTCACTAATGCAATTTGTACAGAATGAATGACCACAATTAGGAAGTCTCGTTGGGTTCGTAATATCCTCGAGGCAAATTGGACATTTCGATGCATCAGCCGTTGGCTCGTTACCTAAAATCACATAACACCATTTAATACTTTGAGTAGAGTCGTTACTCAATGTATGTTTTATTTGAGTGCGAAAATAAATCGTTTCACAGTACTATCAATATACATTGAATTTGTATCAAATTTATATATTTTTTGCTCGATACGATGATGGGATGATTCTATTTTAGGAAGTGGTTACAGGTCCGACTATTTGAAGGGATATTTAGGGTTAGGGTTAAGATTTAGAGTCTTTTAGGGTTATTTTGTCGCAATTGCGTTTATATAGTGATGTCGGACATGGAGTATTTAACCTATGAGGTCCGGTGTTGGACCTGTATCCATGGCGTTTATTTTATGTAAATATTGGATTTTATTACGTCATTTAGTCGGCGAACCTCGTACAAAATCGGGAAAAAACAAAATGATGGACATTGGTCGGCGTGTAAAATGACGTACTTCTCAGGCACTGTAATATAAACGTCAGCAGATCACGCCATTTTGACGCGCCCTCTTGCCACCGCAGTCACGATGGTATGCTGAATCTAAAAGTATGTTTACATGCACACTGTGACTTGTTATCCTGGTCATGCATGTTATATACTATAATCACGACGTCAGTATAACAAGGAGCATTCACAAACAAATATTCTCTTGAGTAAATCCACTATACATAACATACTACCAGTATACGACATCGGCTGGATTAATTACAGTATGTCAACGTAGCTTAAATCATCTTACAATGCTTGTAATAGTGCGTTCGTCTGGAAGGTATTCTTTTTCCAGAAAATAATAATCTGAAATATGAAAGAACACCTAGTGGAAAGTTATTATAGTTGTTCCGGTTATTCCATTATCGGTAGGAGATCAGCGGACATTCATTGGCGATCGATCGATCGATCAGAATCAGCGGACATTCATTGGCGATCGATCGATCAGAAGGTTATGGGTTTGATTCACTTTATTTAGTAACACATATCTCGAGGAGAATGCAATTTAAAGCTTTTTAACTAAGTAACTTCCTTCTTATTCCTCATGTTGTAATGCTTCTATGTGCATGCTTATAGAAGGTGTTATTTATTGAGCTATAACTGAGCGAGTTTCTATTCGGGCTAATATTACACGTGTTAGTCGTCAAGAGATAATGTGTCAATCAACTTAATTAATGTATCTAGCATATATTAGAATATATTACACATGTAACTGACAATTCAGTACTAAAAAAGAATGGATATATTATACTCAGTAAATACTTTAGTAAACACACCATTTGGATTTTTGGAACCTTTTGACACCGCATCGGAGTAACTTGGTTGATACTTTGTTGAAGAATTAGTTGACGCATTTAGATTTGTTGGAGGATGTTCACCTCTTGGCCAGGAATTTCCCCCTCTTTCATTCCCTTGATGTAGAAAAATACATTTTTATAACAATTATAGCCATATTCAAATATTATATTACATACAAATCAAATTATCTCGACAAAAAATAATGCAAAATATGGTAAAAATATCACGCCCATTTGAAACCACGAGGTACCCAAGGTCATCGAAAGATATATGTTAGACATAGTTTAACGCTACTCTGGCTTTAAAACGTTTTTTGAACGTAACTTAAAGGTTACTGTCCATGACCCAACTCATAGGAGAGCAGCGGGAATTCCATAGGAGAGCAGCGGGAATTATCGAGGGTCACAAGGTACAGCAACATGACCTACATCGTACCTTTAGCTGGCCATCTTTACAAGAACGTCGAGACTATAATATATGCCTATTAGTGTGCAAGTGCAACAATAGTATGGCACCTGAGTACTTGCTAAATGAATTTTAGACTCCAGTCTAGTGTCTTCATCAGGGGTGATCGTTGTAAAGGTTGAGAGCAAATATTTCTCTATATGGACCGACCAAAAGCGGTAAATAACATATTTATTATTTTATTATACAAGGTAAAAGACTTGAGTTACTTTAGTTCGGTAAAACTGTATTATTTGGATAAGGAACGAAAAACAAACCAAAATACTTTAGTTGAATCAAATTCTGTATTAGTTTTCCATTTTCCAGTTAATAATGAAGCAAAAATCACGATAAAATTTTTTAGCATTTAGGATTCCGTGACCGGTCAAAATATCGTAAAATACCGCCCGCTGCTGCAGCCAATCAGGTTGCAGGAAAGGCTAGGATTCTGCCTGCTCACGATACCAAAAAAATAATTATATATTCTGAATAAATAGATGTCGTTATCAACATGTAAAAGTCTATTAAAAGAAAACTGATTTTTGAGCTAGAGCTTTTAACTCTGATGAAGGGCCATTCAATTAATCTGTTAAAAGGTCCCACCAACTCTTTTTTTTTCAGCAGTTTGAAAGCTTTTTGAAACGATTCCAGTAAATAGAGGGTATATAGAAGCGTGTTCTACCGCAATGCCTGCAGTCAATACTTACCACTGTTATTGTTCTTTGGATAACCACGTCCACGACCCTCTGTGGTGCCTGCTCACGATACCAAAAAAAAATTATATATTCTGAATAAATAGATATTGTTATCAACATGTAAAAGTCTATTAAAAGAAAACTGATTTTTGAGCTAGAGCTTTTAACTCTGATGAAGGGCCATTCAATTAATCTGTTAAAAGGTCCCACCAACTCTTTTTTTTTCAGCAGTCTGAAAGCTTTTTGAAACGATTCCAGTAAATAGAGGGTATACAGAGGCGTGTTCTACCGCAATGCCTGCAGTCAATACTTACCACTGTTATTGTTCTTTGGATAACCACGTCCACGACCCTCTGTGGTGCCTGCTCACGATACCAAAAAAAATTATATATTCTGAATAAATAGATATCGTTATCAACATGTAAAAGTCTATTAAAAGAAAACTGATTTTTGAGCTAGAGCTTTTAACTCTGATGAAGGGCCATTCAATTAATCTGTTAAAAGGTCCCACCAACTCTTTTTTTTTCAGCAGTCTGAAAGCTTTTTGAAACGATTCCAGTAAATAGAGGGTATATAGAGGCGTGTTCTACCGCAATGCCTGCAGTCAATACTTACCACTGTTATTGTTCTTTGGATAACCACGTCCACGACCCTCTGTGGTGCCTGCTCACGATACCAAAAAAATAATTATATATTCTGAATAAATAGATATCGTTATCAACATGTAAAAGTCTATTAAAAGAAAACTGATTTTTGAGCTAGAGCTTTTAACTCTGATGAAGGGCCATTCAATTAATCTGTTAAAAGGTCCCACCAACTCTTTTTTTTTCAGCAGTCTGAAAGCTTTTTGAAACGATTCCAGTAAATAGAGGGTATATAGAGGCGTGTTCTACCGCAATGCCTGCAGTCAATACTTACCACTGTTATTGTTCTTTGGATAACCACGTCCACGACCCTCTGTGGTACTTGGGTGACATCTTTCATTTAGATTGCGTCCCATTGTAGCATTATTTCCTTCATTGCTCATGACGCGACCATTTTTATTACTTTCTGCTTTTTCAACGCTAATGGCTTCACCGTACCGTTTCCTCATCTCTTTCTCAAACACTTGGGTTGTTGCTTTATCAATATTAACAAAGCGAATTTCTTTCAGTTTCTCGGAATCTGCTGCAGCTTTCGCAAATTCTTCAGCGCTATCAAACAGCACCTCAGCGCAAACCTCAACTGGTACACCAAAAAGACCGGAACTAATTGCTGGAATAGCAATCGTTTGAGCATTGTTTTCACTTGCAATCTTCAAACTTACCCTGACAGCTTTTTGCAACAACTTACGACATTTGTCAGCTGAATGCTTATACCACCTTGGTCCAACTGCATGAACAATGAATTTGCAAGGAAGTTTTCCTGCTGTTGTAATTTCAACATCCCCTGGTTGTAATTTTTGTCGTTTTTTCATAATATCATCACTCTCGTCTTGGATGCTCTTCCCCCCTCGTTTTGAAATAGCCTCGGCTGCACCTCCGTAGTGACGAAGGTCTTCGTTTGCTGGATTGACAATGGCGTCAGTTTTCTCTTCGGTAATGTCCCCTTGGTAAACAATTAATGTTACTTTATTGGAAAGCATGTGCGTCAGTTGCCCATCACGATTTTCGGTTCCAACGTTCTTGGTTCCAACGTTCTTGGATTCCTTCGAAATGGCACACTGCACTCTGTCGTTTAAATAATTGTAGGCCTCTAACGCAATATCTTTCTGACCATAAACTGTAATCTGACTAGTTTCTTGGCAAAAGGTAACAATGATAGGATTAAATTTGGCCCGTGTATCGCCAACGATGTCACCAATGGAGGAATTTGCTGATGAGTTTGGATCTAAAGTGATAACCTTCTGATGCATGATTGAGTACAGCTCTTGATAGCAATCGATGAATTTGTCGCATTTTTCGCTGAACACCTGATCAGAAACATCGTCTTTAGCAACAACCTCCAAATTCCTTTCGTCAAGCGACTTGATTTTAAACTTGATTTCTTTTGAGACAATTTCAAGCTCTTGAAAGACCTCGCAGTGAAATGTGTTAATGTAACGGATCAGAAATGTTCGGACTAAAATCGAAGCAGTTTTGCGTCCGTTGTAATTCAATTCAGAAGAACTTGGTAGTGCAGTTTTCGTCGCCTGCCGAATGTTACTCTTATTATCTTCTCCGTAGAATAAGCTGTATAAACCTTTAAAAACATTTAAAACAGCATTCCATGGACCGGTAAGATAACCATTTTCTTTATCGAGCTTAACTTCGTTTCCTAACATTTCTTTGGTCTCGTTTGGGTTTCCCCTAACTTTGTCAAGGAAACCGGGATTTAACTTCACTCTGGTATCCTCAAACATTGAGTACTCTGTCCCAATGTCATTGACAACTGTCGCTGCTTTAGGATTGTCCTTCAGCTGACCACGAGGTTGGCGATGCTCATTGAATTTATTATGTCGCTGCTCTTTATCTGATGTTCTTTTCTGAGTTCGGCTGGCTTTCTCACTTTTCTTATCGCCTACATCATGATCCTCACCAGCAGAAGAACTACCTGCATTTTCGTTACCCTTTTCAATTGGACTCTCTCCTAAATTCCAAACCTTGCTCACATCTTCGTCTTTATCGGACGTCTAAATTGACATTCAATACAATATAAATAACTTTCGTATGACTGGTCTAAAAGAGTTCAATTTTTCGCAAGTAAAACATGTCCTGCAGCGGACTTCTCTCTATTCTGATAAACTACTGAAAATTATTCTGGCGTAAGACCAAAATGCGTACATAACTGAAAGACGCTTTTCCCTCAAAATTGTGCAAAACATGCTCTTAAACATACAATATTAAAAAAACACTCACATTTGATGGATCCAATGGGTCTACAGTTAAAGTAGTGCCACCGATTTTGATTTCAGTTGAACTATTTGGAATCGTTTTACCTACAAACATAATATTTGGAGGTTAGTACGCGGAACTGTTTCTTTTAAAATATGTGTGTTGTTGTATTGTAATATAGATACAGTCGAAGCTCTCCTTGCGACCACTCTCGTAAGCGACCAGCTCTAGTTGCGTCCACCCTCACGAAACCCCGTTCAAATTCCCTATTAAACTCTGTTACTGAAAGCTCTCGTAAGCGACCACTCTCGTAAGAGACCGCGACCACCTTTCAGTCATTAACAAACTGATCTTTTTCTTTGTTTTTAAGCTCTTATAAGCGACCAACCTTGAAAGACCCTTTAGACAACACTGCGCGACTGCGCTGAAAACAGTGCTTCCACAAGTTGCAAGTGAAATTTCCTTTTACGATCCTTAAATTTCCTTTTTTTTTAGTAAATTTCCTTGCAAAAATCACCAAATTTCCTTGTAATTTCCTTGCAGATATCTCTCAAAATAGCCAAATTTCTTAATCTAGTGGTCCCGGGAAGCGCATGGCTTAAATAGGACCGGGTACTAATTAGGGCCCTGGTTGCTGAGTCCGAGTCATCTGACCATGAATCTGAGTCTTCATCCATATGCATTATTATAAATCGATCACATATTACATTATAAATATTCAAATGAAAATTTAAATCATACAGGACGTACAGGCGTACAGCCGACGTAAAACAGCCGGCGCCGCATGGTCTCATGGACATGGTCGTAAAATTTTACCGGTATTTGCTTGCCGCAAAAAAAGACGAATTTTGCGTGTCTGCACTCTACATGCATGAACCCTGGGAACGAGGTTGCATTTTGCCCACTTCAAATAACGTTAATTTATTGCTATTTTTTACCGCTTTTAGAATTTTAGAGATTATATAGAAGAAATTTTGAAAATCACAGAAAATCCTTGCAATTTCCTTCAAAATCTGTATATTTCCTTGCAATTTCCTTGTGAAATTTATTCCTTGCATTTTCCTTGCAAAGACCAATATTTCCTTGTGGCAGGGAAAAATCCTTGCAAGTGGAAGCACTGGCTGAAAAGCACATACGTAACAATGATATTTGATAACATTTAATAGATTAACGTGATTATAAATGTCAATAAAGTATTGCTGTTTCCGGCTGGTTGCCGGAATAAAAATGTCTGTTTTCTTCTGATCCTTTCTTTCTTGTAGCATGAAAATCATGCAACATTTAGAGTTACGTAGAAACATCATAGCCCAGATTTTGCAGTTTAGATTTCAGCCAAGGTATTGACATTTGCTTGTCCCCGTAAAAAATGTACTTGCACGGTATTTCCAAACCATAACCAGCTCCTCGATTTACTCGCTTACCCGTTATGACCACCTTTCCTTTATTTGTAAGTCTTTTCAAGAACCTGCTCACAAATGTTGACATTCGCAAAGGAATATGACCGAGTATTTCGCCCTCGTATTCGTCTGCGGTGTTAGAGTGATTTAATTCTGTAGCTCTTCTCTTAGATACGTGCGAAGGCAAATGTCTGACTACAGCTACTGCATTTTCATCCTTTTTATTGTTCGGTTCTCTTTTCAAAATTTGTTCTTCTTGAAGCTGTGGAATCCAAGCTGCTTCATCTTTATACACATGATATCCACGAATGAAAGATTCAACAGTTATGGTCTCGAAGTTCGCCATGTGTGTTGCGTGTATCCTCTGAGAAGTAATGAGATCTGATGCGACGACACTTGCATGGCTTGTTTTGATTGTGACGCAAATGGACAAAAATGTGTCAGATGATTAGCTAATTTTAATTTAGTTCTCCGTGTGACTTCTATATGACAGCATACGGCCGCATGCACGGTGCAGGTAGAAATGTCACACTGCATAAACTGTTCAAGTCTTACAGATTATATCTGCTTGACCTGTAAGAAACCGGCGTGTAACAAGACGAAAGATTGCTCCATTCCCGCAAGCGAAGAGACAACTGGTTGGAAGGCTGGTGTTTCTGTTGGCTACTGTTTCCTACTTTCCTCTGTTCCAAGAGCAGTGCAAATGACGGGAGGAAGAAAAACAACCCTGTAGGATCAGCAAAACTGCCAAAACACTGCAAAGAAGGTTCGCAGTACTCCAGGAAATGTCTTACGCTGTCTCAAAAAGTCGAAGTGATACATGCATCCAAAAACCATGGAGAAAGTACGAGAAAGCTAGCCACAAAATTCGAATGTGGGAAGACACAAATAATAAAAATTCTAAAGAATAAGGACAGTATTCTTGAGACGTGGATGTCAAATAGTGCCGCAAATAACAAGCGATCCAACAATGAAAAATTCGCAAAGATTAACCGTATGTTGTGGGATTGGTATGTTAAAGTACGACAATCAAATATCCCGGTGGACGGCCCGCTTCTAAAGGAAGAAGCGCGGCTTATTGCAGAAAAGCTTGGCGAAACTTCTTTTAAAGGCACCGATGGGTGGTTCGCAAAGTGGAAGCAGAGATACAATTTGACACAAATGAATGTCGCGGGTGAAGAGGGAGATGTTAACCAGGAAACCGTTGAAAGTTGGAACGAACGCGTCAAGGAACTCACAACAGGTTTTGCGCCAGCCGATGTTTGGAATCAAGATGAGACTGGAACGTTCTGGAAATCTCTGCCTAGCAAATCCCTCGCTGAAAAGAGACGACGCTGTCGAGGTGGCAAGAATTCTAAGCAAAGAGTTACTGCAGCGTTCTTTGTAAATGCCGCTGGTGGCAAGGAAAGTCCCGTTATAATTAGCAAAAGCAAGAAACCGCGCTGCTTCGCAAAGTTGCCAGATGTTTCCCGTCCTTGTGGCGCTCAATATTTTAACAATGCCAAATCGTGGATGAAGTCAGAAATAATGGTAAATGTACTCACGAAACTGAACGATAAGATGAGACGTGATGGCCGACACATACTCCTGTTTCTGGACAATGCACCATGCCATCCACAATTTTTAAAAGGTATGTTTTCAAACATCCGAATTGAGTTTCTACCAAAGAATACCACGTCGCGTACCCAACCTCTAGACGCAGGGATTATAAAAACGTGGAAAGTGTATTACCGCCGAAAGCTGTTGCGCTACGTTGTCAGTCAAATTGATGATGCTGATGGTCCAAAGAAAGCGAGCGAAATTGTCAAGTCTGTTCATTTACTGATGGCGATCAGGTGGATGGTGAGTGCCTGGGAAGAAGTTAAGCCAGAAGTTATTACAAAGTGCTTCAAGCATGTGGGAATGTATCCAGATGAGACAGAAAGCATGCTAACAGAAGATGATCCTTTTGATGGCGAAGAACTTCTCGAGTTACAAGACTTGCTGTCTAAAATGTCTACACCAGAGCAAGAGCTAGATGCATCATCTGCGTTTGATGATGATGTCGAAGCATACGAGCCATCGGTAGATACCTCTTTGCCAAACTGGAGGGAGACTTTGCGCGCGGAAATTGTTGAAGCCTCAGAAGACCCAACAGAGACGGGTGATCCTGGCGATGAAACCGACGATTTTGATCAGCCGTTAAAGACTCCTGAGGTCAAGAATGTTCATGAAGCTATTCTTCTCACAAATAAACTAACAGAGTTTTCGGAATGGAAAGGGAATGAAGAACTGACCAATTTAGTTGCACGGGCTAAAGATGTTTTAGTTGACCTACAGCTTAAGTCCATGAGCCAATCCTCTATCAAGGGATATTTCACTGACAATACGTAAACATTTTCAATATATTAATTGTTGCCGCGCCGATTGGCTATCCGTCAGTCATGTTTATTTGCATTTAGTTGGGTTAGGGTGAGGGTTGGTTTTGGTTAAAGTTGTTTTGTTAAAGACAGTACGTGTTAAAACATTGAAGTACATATTAAAAGAAAATCAATTTAAAAACTGTGTAGACGTATAGGTAATTCTTTCGGCATTGTGCAATCTCTCGGTCAAATTCTCGTAAGCGACCAGTTCTAGTTGCGACCACTTTTTTCAGTTCCCGAGGGTGGTCGCTTACGAGAGCTTCAACTGTATAACCGAGTTCGTCATCGCCCGTCGTGGTTGTGGTCAACGTTTTTGGTGCTGCCAGTAAGCTTGTGTAGATAGAGAATTGTGTTTCTTCAATAGAGTTGAGACAAATTTAATTTCACCAATCCTACAATCAAATACTACTCATAAAGCTTGAATATCAAAGAATATTCTTGGGAGTGTACTGTGAAGCAGACTTATGTAACTTTGAATTATTTTTTACGCACGAGCAATGACACATATTCGTTAAACAATCCTACATTCCTGTGAGGTTATAGTTGATGCAGTCTTTGAGAAAGTCTTCTGTGTCTGCAGTCTGATTGCGCACATTTTCCGTCCGACCCCCACCCCTCCCCCCCCCCAGAAAGCCCCACAATTATTTCACCCTGCTACGCGCCTGATTGGCTTTATGGACTTGTAAAAAATTCCATGCCATATGCAAATACGTACTTTATTTTATTAAACCGGAAGCGTATGTCGCAAAACCATCGACCAATCACGATGAACCGAAATAATATCGCGAATGGATATATATCATTGAAAATATCTGAAAGTATGCTGAAGAAGCGAAAGTGACGGTATAGACGGAGCCAAGGTATCGACTTTTTCCAAAACATCGAATAACAGACCAGCACTATTCCCAATTGCTTCAAAATTTAGGTCATCTAAAGATGCTTTAGATGATTGACTTTAAAATTGTCATCTTGATAAATCCATTTTATACTCACCAGACTCGGAAAGACGTATTCCAACATTGACGAGCGAATCATAAACAATAATTGTGTCATGAAGATATATACATGCTGGTGTAGGGCGATCGTTAATAAAAAATCGAAGCGTAATACTAATTAGATGGGCATGATCTTTTCTAGCCTGCGCCGATTTCTTACTTCCGGAATAACAGAGAAATCGAAACCAGTCTGAGACGGTATAACTTGAATGTCTCCAGACACTTGCTAGGTTTTTTCTACATTAAGACATAGGATAGTTTACAGAAATGGTAACATACTGTATATTCACCTTGATCTTCGGAGAATTCGACAAGAACGCAGTCCTTACCATCAGGACACACAGAGACCCTGTCAACATCCCCTGCAAGTCCAGTGTCATTCTTGGTCTGAAAATATTTTGTAAATACTTCACTGAGATACCTAGATATTCCAGACACTTTAATGGTTCTTGTTTCGTCAAACGTGTCCATTTTTCTCAACCCTAGCAATCTTGATACGCTTTGACACAAGCCCATATAGTCGACGTCTATGACGACGTTCTTCTGCAAGAGTTATACGTTGGGAGTCCAGGGGTACATCGCAACCAATAACAGGTCTTCTGCCAAGAACGAAAGTAAAAGAAAACAAATATTGTACATTGTTATCATAAAAGAAAAGGTAACAGCTTGGGCTTTACATTGGCTATCAGGTATAGCAATTCTGATCTAATGTGAGCATTTTCTTCGTTCATGATCACGCTTACAGGCCACAGATGGCTTAAAATTAAACATTATAAATTCAATATACAAGTATATAAACAGGAAGTGGGGAAGACCCTAATTCCAAGAAGACTGAACATAATATATTAATATTCCTTACCAAGAACTTTTATACATTACCTGTCGCTTTCGATTTCAATAACCACGGTTTAGATAGTATCACGAAATGTCTGCAACAGATTCCAAGCACACAACCATTCGAGTTTCAAATCTCCCAGATGAAGTAACTCGAGATCAGTTAAAGATCCACTTTCAACGTAAAAAGAATGGCGGTGGCGAGGTTACGGAAGTACAAATGATCCCCGATACTCACGAAGCTCTTGTTGTGTTTGAAGAAGAGAGAGGTAAAATATATGGATTTTGTTTGCCTTCTGTGATGTTCGCTGACCAGAATGCGGTCTATAGCAGTATATGCAGTTTAAGTTGTTTAACATTACCACTCGGAATGCTGAAACGGCGGCACTGCTCTAACTTCAAGTATCTCGGAGCTTGATGTACGCAGTGAAAGATAAGTTACGCATTCTGTTTAGATTTTTACTATAGAGGTTTTAGATTACAGTCCATGACTGAAAATACTTCGTTATTACCAAAGGCAAAACCGGCTATCCCAATCACATTTTTTGAGCTCGGCTCTTCTATTTAAAGATAACTATTATCTGCGATTGGTTTCTATATACAATCGTCGATTAAAGGCTCGATCTACCTCTAGCATATGATAACTTTAGGCAAAGTCAATCTCTTAGCTGACTGTGGTTCTTTTGAATATAGGAATCTTTTTTCCAACTGATGCATTCTCAGATTATAACTGAAAATAAATACATGCGTAGAAATGAGGGGTACAATTTATCCCGGGCATTCTGTGTCCCCCTCCCGCGATACTAATTGAAATATCAGCGGTTATCACGTAAGTGCCATTCAGCGTCTGCTATATTCTATTGCTTTAGTAAGCAAATCAGTTAATTTGATTTTTTAAAGTTTGTTTGGTCAAGACAAGGGGGTCATCAAAATCAAAATATTTGTTGACAAATTTTGATAGTTATCAAATTAAATGGGTTTTAAAATAGAACGAAGCAATTGTATATGATGAACTTTCCGTAATTTGACCCTTTTACTACTGTCAATATAAATTGCGAAAGTGGACGGGTATTCTACAATTTAGCGTAAATTACACACTAAATAAATTATGAACGCTCCCTTAGCAGTATTTTATTAAAGCTTTTCATGTATTGTCTATGATCCTTGTCTTTGTCGTGGCTGTCAGACCGAACAAAACTTGTAGACGTTAAGGTCTTAAGAACATCAGGTGTTCGACGAACAGGTTTACCTTCTCATTGTTTCTAATGCCCTGAAGGTTCTTCCAAATAAATTCTAGCTCAGAGTCATAACGACGAGAATTCCGCAGTTCTGTATTCATCAATATTTGCACCGCGGCAAAACGCGCAATAGTTCTTTCTTCGCTGACCGCTGACATTTCAATTAGTATCGCGGGAGGGGGACACAGAATGCCCGGGATAAATTGAACCCCTAGAAATGATAGCACTCAGCCTCGTTACCCAGGCGCTTGTTTTGCTTTGCGCGGCTTATTTGCGTAAAGGCGCGCGGGAGAACACGCGAGGAGAAACGCCGATAAGAAATTTCATTTCACACCACGCGCGCGTCACACAGGGTACGAGGCTGGGCTAATTGGTATCCAGGCTCTTATAGTGCTCATTGTTCCCATGGTTATAGTTCAACGACCTCGTGTATCAAGGTACGTTCGCCCAGGACTTGTCCAAAAATGAAAATATTCGACGTTTCCATCGTGTAGACACGAATAGACCTTCCGTGCAAAACTACTGGGGCGAGCGCACGGTTTCCAGTATTTGCTAATTCATTCCTTCAAAAATATCTCTTCATTTATCCTGTTGAAGTGCTTATAAACCCAAAATGGTTTTTTGGTGATTCGGATAGAGCATAAAAAGTTAGTTGATAAGTTCTGGATTAGTTTTTGCGTTAAACTTTTAGTTTCGGAGATATAACGGCTCAAACATGCAAATTGTGCCATTTTTTGGAAAAAGTAGCGCCACCAAAATAACACACAGGGACCTGGATCCGAGGAACCATCTTCAACAACAACTAGGCTTTTGTATAGGAGAAGACAGTTATCTTAAGAGTTTTTATTGAAAAATGCCCAAACGATGTGTCTTTACGATGTTAATTGTAATATATTTTTATAAGTATTGAAACATAACACGTTCCTCGGATCCAGTCTCCCGGCCTGCGCTACTTTTTTTCACAAATTGTGACTTTGAGCCCTTATATCTCCGAAACTAAAAGTTTAACGCAAAACCTAATCTAGAACTTATCAACTAACTTTATAGGAGGAATACATAGGAAAAATTTCAATTTTGAAAGGCCCACAAGTGCTTTAACAGCAATTTCTAACATGATTTTTTGCGAAATTAGGCCACCAGACGATGGCTAGTAATTTCATTTTTAGATTTTACAGCCTTCATTATTTATTCTGACAGTAAAACACAAAACACAATTGTTTGCTTATTTTTAAAAAGGCGTAGGTTTATTAAAAAGAAAACTGAACACGGAAAAATATTTAAATTCCGAGACTAATTTTACAGTTTGACTTTTTCCGTAGCACAAGCACTTTGTTTTGTGATGAATTTATGAAGAACAAGCAATCTGTAAACAAATTAATCCTGTACTGTAAAATATTTAGTTTAATTTTTGGTTTTAGTTCAACAAGCAAAGGGGGGGGGGGGGAGCCGGGCTATCGCCTCGTGTTTTACACGCATCTCTCGTGCCATTATAACTCGATAATCACACGCGACACGTCGCCGTAATTACGAGTCGTGTAAAGTTATCCAATCTGAAAACGTTTAATATCCAATCGGAAAACGGTCTCGTGTTTTTCTAGACTTCGGTCACTAGTTGTCTGCTTTGTAACTAACAGCGTTACTGCTTTTAACCGATTCAAAGCTAAAACTTGCCAAAATAAATCACCTAATTCAGTTTTAGAGACCGCTATATTGAAAGAGCACACATTCCAAGGCACCATCATTCGAGTAGAGAAGTATGAAGAAACAAAAGACAAGGTAAGTATCGTGTTATGTCCTATCACTAAGTTTTTCCAGCTATTCACTACAGTCAGCGGTTTCATTAATAAATATATGCGTGAAGTATTTGCGCGGTGCTATGGTTTAATCAATGTAAAATCAAACTATAGACCTCTTTCATAATGGCGGCCAGTCTAAATATTCTTTTATATGCATGCAAATTAGCCTTTCTGGCCTCGTTACAAAGCAAAGATTCTTTGGAATTATAGACACACGAACGAGGTTAGAAAGGCTAATTTAAATGAATATAAAAGAATATTTAATTTGGGTGCCATTATGAAAGAGGTCTATAATCATACAGAAAATCTCTACAGTAGTTTTTTTATAGACAACTACGCCCTTTTCGGGGAGAAAAGGGATTGTCAAAATAATTAAAGATAAATTCCAGATTTCCAACCAAGACCTTCTGTTAAAGATGGATTTCTGCGGGAAAAGACGCAATAACTTTATTGAAGATCTTGCGCAACCTCGTTCCCAGGGCCTTTTCTCTGGATCTTGCGTAAACTTTAGTACGGAATTTATGTCATGTTTAGGCATTTTATTTCTGAAATTTTTGTCTTAGCCTGAGTGATAAGGTTTGAGACAGGGGATTTTAAATATTTGCTAGTCGGAGAATGAAACCTACTGGCACATCCTCAGTTTTGTATTGCGCACATCCAATAATCAGTGTTTTAATGGCCATTATGCAACACTTTCAAAAAATTCCAACCATTTTAGGACAATTTAGTGCCAAATCTAACAATGGCCGCTTATGTACTGGTATATAGGGAAGAGTTATTAAGGGACTAAATCAATTTTTTTCCGAGAACGGTTACACAAGTCTAGCTAGGGCTCCTGTGCAAGTAGGTTTGTAAACTACTTGATAATGCCGGTTTGAGGCCATAGTTCTTAAAGAAGGTCGGTGACCATAATTTTTTCCTTAATAATTCTTTTCTTCTACCACTTTTACGTGTTATAACAGAAAATTAGAGAAAAATCATTTTTACAACTTACAATATTTTACATTTTTGATGAATGTTTC
Organism: Chrysogorgia sp. JL179-B06; assembly: GCA_035772405.1. Lineage (NCBI taxonomy): Eukaryota > Metazoa > Cnidaria > Anthozoa > Scleralcyonacea > Chrysogorgiidae > Chrysogorgia > Chrysogorgia sp. JL179-B06. Next base: position 1,636,015 of record JAYKKM010000348.1, read on the forward strand.
TTCAAATAACATGTCAAAGAATATGGGAAACGACCTTTCTTTATCATAATAAACCCTGTTAACTGTTTCTTTTTCCCTAAAATACCATGTTTTCTTGTATAAAATTACTAGTTGCGAAAAATAAAAAATATCTTTGTCAATGTTGTGCAATGCGGTTTTTACTCAACTCGTAAATTGGTCACAATGACGTCACCATACTGAGTAAGAGGTGACCTGCGATATGTCATATCTTCTAAACAAGGTCGGTGACCCCAACTTTTTTTGGTTTTAATATAAGCATGTCAATAACTTTAAGACTGGGAAGTTTCAGCAAATTTTCAATTCGGAAAAATTACTGAGGAATTACCTTAAAATTAAGTTAGACCCTTGTTTTCTTAATTTTTAGTACAATTACCCCCAACTTAATTCTATTTTCTAAATATCAGTGTGCAGGTATTCAAGACGTCTCGAAAGAAAACAGAATGGTGCTGGTGTCTGAGTTGCCCGAAGGCATCACAGAAAGTGGCCTCACTATTTACTTTCAGAGGACAAAGAACGCAGGAGGAGAAGTGAAAGAAGTCCAGCTATTTTCAGATAAACATGAAGCTTTGGTTGTCTTTGAAGATTATAAAGGTAAACATAAATAAAATATGGTAATCCTCACGGATAAAACTACCACGTGATTACCACGTGATCTGACCGCGAGGAGTGGGACTGATTTATTATAATTATAGCTATTCAATGTGTAAATATTTTGCAATAATAAATTGTTATTGTAAATATTTTATAATAATAAATTGTTATACACTTGTACTATGTACTTTAAGACTTATACCTATATACATTAAATGTTCAACTAATTGACTAAAGTGCCACTATAACCTCAAAAGTTTTTATTGTCTGATTTGGAAGAACTTTTAAAATGATAAAGTAACTTCTATTGAAGATTTTCGGCGCTTTCTCGATATATGAACAACCAAAATACAAACCAATCCCTAACCCTAATCCTAATCCTAAAACTGACTTGGGTTGATGCTATAATAATTTTACATTTCGGTTGCTCATATATCGAGAAAGGGCCAGATTTTCGTTTCTTAGCTAGCTTTCTTTTTGAGATATATCAGTTTGTTTGATATGCAAATGTTCGGAATTTACGTCAGACATGCATAATGACTTATCAGAGATGTTATATATCTTCGCGTTCATGAAATAAAAACACAAAAGTGTGCATGTTTAACATGTGTGCATGTATAACACGTGTGCATGAATAACACGTGTGCATGTTTCTCCCACAACACCAAACCTCTCGATTTTAAAGGATTTCATTCGAAATGAAAGAGATACACACATTTCTCCAATAAGTCATTATGCATGTACAGTACATTTCGGACATTTGCATATCAAACAAACTGATATATCTCAAAAAGAAAGCGAAGAAACGAAAAAAATCTTCAAAAGAAGTTACTTTATCATTTTAAAAGTTCTTCCAAATAAGACAATAAAAAATTTTGAGGTTAGGAGGCATTGTATGATATACGGTTCTATATTCCTTCCTTGTTTAAAAATAAGACTATGTAGACGTATTTTAGATTATCCTGTATGTCATATATGTTTTAAAGTCGATTTGTCTTTTAAAAGACAAAAGTGTCTTTAAAAAAATATTTCCACTAAAAAGAATGACTATTTCTGCCATGCTATTTTGTTTGCTTTTAAAAAGTTGCACAAGCAGTGCTAAGCAAAGAACATATAATTCAGAAGAAAGCTGTGAGGGTAAAGCCACAGGAAACTGAAAGCCAGGTTTGTAATTGTTTTAAATTGATTAAGTTTGTAGTTTATTAAGCTTTGCCACAGAATATAATAAAATTTATAACATATAAAACAAGCTAACAATAGACAGAAAGGCTGGGACACCACAACAGCTTTTGCCAATTACTGTGGGCCTTAACCACTGCAACCATGTTTTGATACATAACCTTGAATAACATTGAATTTCACGTTTACCAAACGGCCCAACAGACTCCAAACGAAAAACGGAAGGTTTTGGTCGCTGGTCTGCCTGAAGGAATTACGGAAAACGAAGTACACATCTACTTCCAAAGGAGAAAGAATCAGGGAGGTGAAATTAGAAACGTGACTCTCTCATCTACAGGTAGAGCTTTAGTGACCTTCGACGATCCGAAAGGTACGTTTTATTTAACACCTTTCCATACGCGTTGAGTGAATGAAATGAGTGCGTGAAATGAGTGTTGAGTGAGTGAGTGATTGACTGAAATATTCAACATCGTCTGAGCCATACAAACCAGCGCAAGCGTGTCTTTATCACATAAAAACATTTTCTCGTATGATGGCAACGAATTAGAATGAGTATTCTGTTGTTGGCTTTGTTTTTCATCAAATAGTTGCAAGTGCCGTGGTAGACAAAGTGCAAATAATCAAAGGGAAACTTCTTAAACTGAAGATTGTGGAGGTTTGTATTACCAGTCAAATAGCGGTACATATAAACACAACCTCACTTATATACATGAGAACATATGTATATTAACCAGTGGCCCTCGCATGCAGGCATTTACAACACAACGCGACGGATCGGTGATCGCCAGAAAGAAAACTTTAATTGAAATAAGGTTTCCGCGTAAAGACTGGAAACTAGTTGTTCGAGGGTTAGTACGAAGGTTTAAAAAATAACCCTAACCCCAAATCAAACCCTAATATTAAAGGGGCAGTGTCATGAGACGCGCATGCGCCAGTTTTATGATGAAACTTGAAATAGTTAGGCTAACTTTTTCAAGTTGGTATTTCCAATATGGCTTCTATAGATGGCGGAATGGTTTCTCTGCTTTCACCATGGTTTCCGCCCTCTATAGACGCCATATTGGAAATAATAACTTGAAAAAGTTAGCCTACCTTTTTCAAGTTTCATCATAAAACTGGCGTCCCCCATGACACTGCCCCTTTAACCGTTATACTAATCTTTGTACTAACTCTCGAACAACTAATTTTCAGTCTTTCCGCTTTATTTTAAAGTATATACTATCTAGCGACAATATAGTTAACCAAATTCTTACTAAAATATTAAATGTTTTCAAAGGGAGAAATTGCAATTTCTAGTTTATCCGAAGAAAAAGAAGTTCCTGGAGATGACCAAATGGAAAGTGGACATAAGGTTTTTGAAGTGTTTTCGTGTTTTAGATAAGAAAGAAGTGCTTACCTATCCCAATCAGTATTTCATTTTGACCGATTGTCTGTTCAGTTTGGTATACATTGACGAATGTGACAGCTTGGTGTTATCATGGATAGTAAAGTCTTTTTATTTAGAATACATAGTTACCCCCCACCCCTGGTTAAATAAGAGTTTCTTATTCCTTTTACGCGAGCTCTGATTGGTCCGTGGTTGTTTTTAGATAAGCTGTATAAATACGGAATTTCCCCCCCTTTTTCAAAGCTGTTTGTTATTTTAAAAAAGAAATGTAAAATGTCTTCAAGAGACCGGTCATTATTTATGGCCGGGCAACGAAGAGAATGGTTGGGTGAAAAAATCACTTCTCTGAAGGGTTGGGTAGCAAAATTTTCATTTAAAATTGAAACTCCTTAGTCATTGCACATTAGATTTTGTTATTGTATTCCTCTCCTTGTTTTCCTTGGGATTCCTGCTCTGTATAGGGAGATAATAATCTGAATGTTACAGTAGGATGACTGTATATCTATTTGGGGTTTATTATTAAAACTTGTATGTATCGACAATATGTCGGGAATTGGGCTTTATCTAACTTTTTCCCTCTTAGGTTGGGTAAAAGATTTTCTTTACTCATAAATGGTTGGGACGGTTCTGATCTTAATTTGGTTGGGTAAAAAATGTTTTCAGCACCAAATCTATTTCTCATCGGCCCCCACCCTGACCATAAATATTGACTGGTCCCTAAAGTTCATATATTGTACGGGTACAAACACTTGGGATGTTATGAGACTTGAGAAAAACGTTCGCCACTGTAAAAACATGCAGGAGCAAAAACAAAGGTTAACATTTTTTTTAGCAATGAAATACTGACGTTTCGAGGTGAACCCTTCATCAGAGTAAGACCAATTCTTCTTACTATAATGAAAGACTCCGCTGAGCCGCTCGAAACGTCAGACTCTACTTTCTCATGCTCTGATTAAGACCCGAGTCAACAGGTGTTTGAACAAATCCAACACGATATTTTATCCCCATGCACGCTGCAATATTTGATTCGTTAATTATTGTCGTTTAAATTCTTACCTATATTATAATATGTGCCTTATTATCTTGCGTTCGAGTTGCCCAAAAACTTGTTTAAAACACTCAGTATTACCAAATTTAGATGCAAACAAAGAGGGTTTCCGACGATAGAGAAAAGGAACCTGAAAAGGAACCACACGAGGTTAGTGGTCGAGAGCACAACATGCATCCAGAGAAATGGCAAGACAACTCTGTCTCTGCAGAACCCAAAGGTACGTTGATATATGTTATTTTTGTTCAGCTCTGAGTTCTGTTTGCTCATGTTAGGAGGTCGTGCATACCTATCCGATTTCTCATTTTGTATGTACGATGTACCAGGGTATGGTATAAAACATGCTTTATATCCAGTTTTTCATCGACTATCTGTTCACACGATCCGATTTCAGAAAGGGACAAAGATCAAATCGGTCTGGATAGTTCTTGATAGCACACCCAGCCCCATTAAATAATTGTTTAACACAGCTGCATTATATTTAATGCCAATATAACATTACGTCACAGCATGTTTAGTATTCTCTTTTTCTGTTACTCACAACGTTACTTTTTAATCAGTTACTAAGGAACATGTGAACACACAGCAAATGACAAAAGGGAATGAAGATAATGAGTCACCAACAACAACTAACAAGGTTCGTGTGACTGTGTCTTTGGTTAATGAATCAAACATGCATGCATGAATCAATCATGTATGAATATGTTAATGAATCAAACATACACACGGCAACGCACCGTACCTTACAATACAACACCACACCACAACACAATACAACACCATAATACAACAACACAATACAACAACACAATACAACAACACCACACCACACCACAACACAACACAACACAACAATATAACAACGCAATACAACACCACAATATAACAACACAATACAACAACACAACACAACACAACAACACAATACAATACAACAACACAACAACACAATACAACAACACCACAACACAACACAACACAACACAACACAACACAACACAATACAACAACACAACACAACAACACCACACAATGCAACACCACACCACAACACACCACAACACAACACAACACAACACAATAAATCTGCGATAATGAATTCATTTATGGTATTTGATAACAACTGAAGCATTTGAGCTGTTGTTTTACAGGAAAATGCTGAAGATTTCTTATCAATGCGTAAAGAAAAAGATTATCTGGGAAAAACAATGCTCGTTTCAGATATCCCTGAAGGGGTTAGTGAAACAGATATGCTTCTTTATTTTCAAAAGAGAAGTAATGGTGGTGGTGAAGTGGAGCAAGCAAAACTATTCCCTGAACGTCGACAAGCTTTAGTTGTTTTTGCAGAAGTTCAAGGTAAGAAATGAATATTCGATTATTAACAAGCGCCATCTTGAATATATTAATGCGGTGTATATCATTAGCGCGCCTTTATATCATTAGGCGCGAGTTGTCTAATTGTTTTAGTTTCTTTAACGTACGTTTACACACTACGATTTGTCGGGCCGACACTGACGAATATTTACGTGATTCGCGGTAAATTTCGCTAATTCGTCATCCCCGACAAATCGCAGTGTGTAAACGTACCTCCTGATTTTTACTCCCAATTTTTACTAAATATTATAAAATCACTACAAACAACATAAAATTGCGTGCAAATGGCGTGCACAAAAAAATGTCGGAAAGTGAAAAAGAAGCGTCTCAGTGGCTATCGCAGCTTCGGCTTCGATGGTTTTCATTATGGCGGCAATAAAAACAACGAAAAAAAGAAAAGGTCAAAAGAAAAAAAAACTAGTTCAGTATTTAATAAAACAGCTTCGTCTGCTATACACTCGTAGTTTACGGTCGACATATTTCTTTTTTTTAAATATACGCGCGTTTATTCGGTAGTCATAGTTACAGACTCTGGAAAGATCTGTGACTTTTCTACAGATTTTTCTCCCGATTTTCAGTGTCGGGACTTGCTGACATCAACGCTAACGCCATCAATCGGATGCCCATATTTGGAAAATCGGCCCGACAAATCGTAGTGTGTAAACGTACCTTTAATGTAAAAAAGTCTTATCAAACATTGTTCCAAATTTTCAGATAGTTTCACCTTTTTGTTTGTAAAAGTCTCCCCATTCAAAATGTAGAGTAGCTCGATGGCACATAAACAATCGCTCACAAAAAATGCGAGATTGTAATTACTTTACTTCAAATTTGGTGTAGATATACTCCATAGACATAAGCGAACTCATTTTCTTATTCGAAAATGTCAAACTGAACAATTTCCCATTACTTTCGGGACAATGTTTTCATGATTTCATCACTCGTGATGAAAACACTTGCGGACGCCATGTTTGGCCTACATTTCAGGTTTTGCTTGCAGCGTGAATATGTGATTTGTCAGGATAGGAATATTCCAGTTATAAGAAGGTTTGTGATTGGATAACGCTACTAGTGATCTATCACCAATAGACCACTAGTAGATCAGCCAATCAGAATGCCGAATTTGCAATTGATCAACCACTAAGTCTTGTTATAGATAACTCTATTTTTTGCCTGAGACACGCCGCATTCATTGGTTGATATATAATCACATGACATGTAACAAACTGTTGCATAATAAAATGTCTACGTATACGACAGCGTATTGGAATAGGTAAATAGGTATTATGTATATGCATGTATACGAGTGAAATATATTAATTTGTTATATATGCTATATTTAAGAAATAGAAAACATTTTCCGTGTTTCCATAGATTTATAGAAACACGAGTAGAAGTTTGGGAGAACGCTATTTCGCCGATAACGTATGGGAACCGGAAATATGTTTTCTATTTCTTTTATAAAATAACTCTGAGGAAATAAGTAATAAGACTATTTTATTAAAATGATGAAAATATACATTCTCCTTACTCACGCTAGACAGTGTCGTCGGCTGCTCAAATGAACATAAATGCTCTTAACTGTGAAGAAAAGCATACAATCTTCTCGTTTTTCTTCTTGTCACAGAACATATTTATCGACATTTTAGCTGTTTGTGAGCAAAGGTTCGTCTTACAGTCCATTTTATAAAAATGGCGGGAAAAATCCATGTTTTCCATCGAGTTATAGAATCACGGCTTTCAGCCAATCAGCGCGTGAGTTTTTAATTTGTTATTTTATAAAAACGTATATTAATGTACGATCCACCTGGTTTCTTCAATTTAGTTGCAGAAAATGTCGTGCTGAAAGACCATATGTTGAAAGGCCAACATGTACGTGTGGAGAAATACAATCCCAAACCAAAGGAAACCAAGGTTAGTATACTGAGACGAGAAATTTTAGATCTTTACATCCTTCACCATATGAAATAATCCCAAAGATATAATGGTAATTAGCAATCGTGCAGAGTTTCACTTCAAAATTCGTTGAAAGAAAGGTTATACTGTACGTGTGAAGTTTGTGTTTTGGAGCGTCGCCATTAATGTGGCCGAGTGCAAAAAGAATGTGTCGAGGAGAGTTAATGACGTCATAGCCTCAACAACAACAATGACCCTTTTGTAGTTGTTGAGTTTATGGCGTCATAAGCTCTCCTCGACTCATTCTTCACACACTCGGCCACTTTAATGGCGGCGCTCCAAAATACAAACTTCACACGTAAAGTAATATAACCTTTCTTTGAACGAATTTTGAAGTGAAACTTTGCACGATTACTGATTACCATTATATCTTTGAGATTATGTAAAAAAATAACAGAAATTTTGTAATCATACATGAAATAAACAAGTAAAAAAAAACATTGATTCATATCACCATATCACATGGGCAAGTCTGAGATATTTTACTACAATTTAGCAGACAATGAATTTGTTTGTTGCACGTCATGAGTTAACCAATCAAAGTGCGCCTCTGCGCGTAAGGAAAAATAGTGCTATATAACAATTATTGACTGTGACTACACGAATGAGCTTAACTAATTTATTACAACCCTACTTTTCTTTCTACACTGATCAGGTTGACTTTGTCTTCACTACGGTAACAGCTACCATAAATTCCTATCTCCTCCAAACGATCGAGCCCACACTTTGCAAAGCTATCCTAGACGAGACACAAGCAGTGACTGGTATACAATGGCACCAAGCAGCCTATGGTCTGTTGATAACAGGATCGTTAGAGCAAGTAAAGAAGGCCAACGATGTGCTAAAGGAAAAATTCAGTGCAGCGTCTTCCCAACAACAAAACACTGCAGAACATGTTCAGAGTTGGCAAGGAATCGTCAAAGGACCAGACACCAAATCAAGAGAATACCAAGTAGATCGTTCCATGATGGGCCCTGCCTCTAAGCATGATCCAGAGCGTTATATTCCACAAATCTCTGTGCGAAATGAAAGCCACAGAAATATGGAGCCTTCTCCCAACTTCATGGCTGAGTTAAGCAACCATGATAAAGAGCGTTACCTATCACAAATCTCTGTGCGAAATGAAAGCTCTTTCTCCAAACAAAACTCGAGCCACAGAAATATGGAGCCTAACGAGCGTTCTGGCAACTTTGTGGCTGAGGTGAGCAACCAGGAAAAGCAATGGATACATGACCAAGGTGGGAAGGCTGATTGGGACGACAACCAACGCTCGGGCGATTCAAATGTTTTCGGAAAGCAATCTGAAGATTCTGGTAAATTCACACCTAGTTACGGTCACCGTGCATCATTTGACGTGTCACCGGTCAATGTTCGAGATATGACAAAAAAGCCACTTGAGACAGCGGGAAGACAAAGTAGTTCCAGTCCTCTTCACTCTCCACGAGGAAGCATCGCTGGAAATTGCTCACGCAATGAAGCCGGAACTCACAGCTTGCAAGAATTGAAAACACCTGCAGATTTTCAACAACCTGGTTTTGCAAATTTCAGCACTGAACATGGTTCAGTCGTGTCATCCCCAAAGCAGCGGCCAAGTCCTGCAGCTCGCACACCTGCAGATTTTCAACAACCTGGTTTTGCAAATTTTAGCACTCAACAAGGTTCAGTCGTGTCATCCCCAAAGCAGCGGCCAAGTCCTGCAGCTCGCGGGCGCGCTCCATATCAGAACGTCGCAAACGCAGACACACCACCACCTGAAGAAGCCCAGGAGGGGGAAGCAAAGCCGGCTAAACCTCAATCGCATGCAGATCGTCGTCCTAATGCGGCAAATTTCTCACCTCTCCCCATAAAACAGCCTCAAAGTGTTCAAGACAATTTACTTGGATCAAAGGCAACCGTAGGTACGACAAACCTTATGGGGGGAACCGAGTTCGAAAACCTGCAAGATAATCAATCCGAAATTGCTGCGTTCGACGACAAAGGCTCTTCCCATGATTCTTTGCAGCATGAATCTGATGGTGCACATCAGCTCAAATCTGACGACAGCGAGAATGGCGACCTTGCAACAGATGCCCATGATTCAGAAGAGCCAAGTGTCGACTACGAGAGAAATCAGGACGCCTCGCTTGATATCATTGAAAATGCCTTCCAGCAAATGAAATTAGACGAAGAACCTTCAATCAACGTCGCACAGTTCATTCAGAAAGTTTACCAAGAAGATCTTGAAACATTCAAAAGTCAATTCGGCGTTGATGTGGTGTTATCACAAGATCAGAAAAGATTTACTTTGAAGCCAATGCGCGGAGTCAAGCAATCAAAGATAAACGAGGCAGAACGAAAATTTCAACAGTTTTACGAGTCAACGAGGGGAAAACTGAAGGCATTTACGATCGATCTCAGGAAATTCACCACAGAAGATAGTGAGAAGATCAAAAAATCAATGTTGAGACAACGAGGACAATTCGACGTGATGATGGAAGAGTCCAATCGTGACGTTTACACTTTGGTTGGCGACGCTGAGAACGTGGATATGTTTCGTAGAAATGTGATTGGAGCGCTTCGGAAGAACTCTCCCATTTCCAAGGAGACGGCCGCGCCAACTGAGCCAATGGTAGCATCCCGAAAAGGCATACGGGTAATTCTGATGTTGGGAGAAATAGAGAAACAAGAGTGTGATGCGATCGTGAACTTCACGGACACAGCTCTTGTGCATAAAACGGGGTTAGCAAACGCAATAAGAGAAGCAGCTGGTATGACATTCTGGAAGGAATGCAGAGATATCATTGCCAAGAATGGGGCGTTGATGAGTAATATGGTTACCATAACAACCGCTGGTTCCTTGCCATGTAAGTACGTCATGCACGCGATCCTCCCAGAGTTGTCCAATGAGAGACGACAGGAAGTCTTGCGTCATGGTCTCCAAGAAACGTGCCGTAGTGCCCTCAGCAAGGCAAAAGAAAAACAAATGAAGTCAATCTGTTTTCCTGTCGTAACATCAGATATTTCCAACCTCCCTGCTCCAGTCAGTTCACGCTTGTTGTTTAAGGTCATACTGGAATTTATTGAGGAAAATAGCCCGTTGAACAACAACACCATCGAGGAAATTCGCATCATTTATCGCAAAAGTTCAAAATTTGCTGAAGAATACATAAAAGAATTTTCGAAAACTCTTCAATGTAGCGGCGAACTTTAAGGAGGTGGTATCAATGGCATAATAATAATAATAATAATACCAATCAACCTTACATCGTAGTTTTATTCTGTATAAATCTGATTAAAATTGATATGGCGTTATTTACCTTATAGTGTTTATGCAGTGAAAAATTCAGATCGAAATAAATTACTTTCTTACTGTAAAGAACTGTAGAAATTATAATAATTGCCGTTTACAACTCTTCATGCATATCTCACTTCGATCTTGGTATATTAAGATTTGTTTGATATGTAAATGATCCTCACTATGACGTCATACTGCATAATGTAATGACGCATTGAAGAAGCTAAGCCTGTCAACCTCGTTCGGCGAAAATGGCCCTGGGATCGGCTGGTCCATTCTATAATGCGATTGGCTTGTCATAAAACTCAATTAATTCAGCCGAGTATAATTTATTCATCTAAATCTGAATGCTGTTTTCAAATTTTACAGCAAATTAGAAGTGATAGCTTTCGCTAAATTGGATATATGCTTCTTCATACCTTTTGTAAGAGATAACCATGGATGTATGGTGGATTATTAAGCTTGTTAGCTGCTTTTATGTCGACGAATGCTGACATGAACAACTATGAAGAGCATTGAATATTTCACAATTATTCAGGTCAACAAAGTAGACAAATTTAGGAAATGGAACAAAGACCACAACAATTATCATATCTAAACACCCAGAAATTCTGGGTGTCATATGACCAGCCGATCCCAGGGCCATTTTCGCCGACCTTCCACCGTGGAGGCAAAATGCCCTAGGAACGAGGTTGCTAAGCCTGTATAACTTTGGGATTATGTAACGAAATCATGAAAGTGTGCATGTGTGGGTGTGTGTTCCATGATACTAAACCTACAAAGTTATATTTCGAGTGATTTGATAATCCCAAAGATATACAGACTTTTTCAGAAAATTATTATGCAGTGTAAACAAAAACAACAACACCACCACCATCGAGGAAATTCGCATCATTTATCGCAAAAGTTCAAAATTTGCTGAAGAATGCATAAAAGAATTTTCGAAAACTCTTCAACGTAGAGGCGAACATTAAGGATGTGGTGATCATTTACATATCAAACGAATTTTAATATCTCAAGAAGAAAGTGAGATATGAAGAATAAAGTGAGTATTTCTTTCAAGTAAAAGAGTTTATTTCGAACTGAATTTTTCGCTGAATAAAAACTTTATAATAGATGAAGTCTCTAATTAAGACGAACGTTTAGCTTAACAAACTCTAGGAAAGATATTAATGTCAGTATGTCGTGCAATACATACGGTATAGAGTGGAAAAACATGTTATTAATCGTGTGTAGTTATAGCAATGGAAGTATTAATACAAACACCCAGCAATGTATTCGTAATAGGAAGATGTATAACTTACTATGTATAACCTGAGACACAACACATAAGAAATAGACAAATAAAATGTTACTCGTTGTCGGCCTATAGCCATAAGATTAGGAACCGGGGGGTGGGGGGTTGTTTGGTGGCACATGTCCCCCAACTTTTATGAAAAGTGCTCTTTCTAAACATGAAAAGTGCCTTTTTTGAACAAAGAATATATTTGACAAATAGGATATATTTATGCCCTTGAAAGCTTGTACCGAGTCCCCCAACTTGCTTCCTACGTCCCTGCCTATAGCTTTCAATTGGTGAAGTAGGTTTATATATAGTGAATGAGCAAGAAATCCGGTAAGTTCCGAGTACGCCGTTTGGGTGATCCCTTTCAATCGGTCAACATGGAAGATTAATCCCCTCGCAAGCGAGGTCGGGAAGCGACCGAGGGTGATAATCTCACCGCGGCATGGATCCATTTCTCACCGAAAGTTTCTATATATGTATGTAAAATGGTAGGTCATCTCTTTATAAGGAAGTAAAAAGTCGTCTTGGGTGATACGTTTGAATCGGACAATATTTGGGCCAACGCGAAGCGGCACGTTCTCATAACATAATAGATACCTATGTTATGTATTTAGACTAGTTAATTCCAAATCTGTTTTCGGAATTGAAAACTGTTAAATATTGATCGAGATAACGTTCAAAATAATATACGACGAATCGTGCCTGATCGCAGACTAATTTCTAAGTACATAAACCGTTTTTACGAAGGGTATGTACGTTCCCGTAATATAATAGACACGTATGTTATGTATTTAGACTCGGTAATTCCAAATCTGTTTTCAAAATTGAAATCGAGTAAATATTGGCCGAGATAACGTTCAAAATCTACATACGACGAAGCGGCCTTTTCGGGATTTGTTATCGACAGACGCGGTCTGCTAGTCTGGGCACTGGGGACAATGGATGGGGAAAAGAAACTCTAGGGGGGTGGGGGATAGTGATATAAAAGGCGAGTGAGGCTGCGAGGGGATTATTGCGGATTCGTATTTCTAGTTTATAAGTACATAAACAGGTTTTTACGAAGGGTATACACGTTCGCGCAATATTAATTCTAAATCTTGAAATCGAGTAAACATTGATCGAGATAACGTTCAAAATCTACAACGAAACCACCTTCGGCGATCCGAGTTATGATCTACAAATACACGGCGTGCGACCGAGGGGTACTGTGGGTCATTCCAATTGCGAAACCTATAATATTAATTCTTTGAAATAATTAATACAAACGCAATGGCGGAAGAAGATTGTCGGAAGATCGAAGTGAAAGGTATCAGCGAACAGACGTCACAAGAAACTCTAGAAAACTATTTCTCTTCCAAAAAGCGTGGAGGAGAGATATCTCATATTCAGTATGAAAGAGGAAAACGGACAGCTTGTATTACATTTGAAAGACCCGAAGGTACGTCCATTCAGCTGTACTCCGTCATATCTCATAACTGTAGACTGGTAGTCTGCTTCAAGCCTTCAACGAGAAAGTAAAAACTTTTTGTTTGCATTATTTCAACGACTGTGCGTTTTAAAATCGCCGAGCTCAAAAAGGACTAGTCTTAGTATCGAAATATCGGTACTTTCATTTTCGAGTTAAAAATCAGAAATTTTCCTACATAACCGGAAGTTGTATTTGTTTCTGTTTCCAAAAAACAACACACGTTGTAAAAGTGATGGTATGGATAAAAGGTTGTCACGATAAACTGATATCGGAATACACGACTTGCTCGTGTTTGTTTTAACAGTTCTCTAAACGTTGTTCGCAATATATAAGGTTCGTAATTTGCGCTGTTGTAAACAAGGCGCCCGCTGGGCGTTAATTCGGGCTACTTTAGCCTGCGCAGTAAACTAGAACTGCTCAGGAGTCAGCCATTATCGCGACATAAAAAGGAAAATAACACAGAAATGCTGGCAAAACCTAGACTCGGTGCAGCCCTTGAAATAACTTTCGCAAAGTTCCCGATCATGGTGATCGTCAGTCATGATTTTCCGCCGATCAGATCAAAATCTTGCCGGGAACGTTTTCCTAAGTTCACTACACTCGGTCACAATCTATTTTCACACTCTTTTGATTCTAAATGTGATGACTGAGATAATATTCTTTCTTCTTGAAATGCCTTTTGATTTCTCTAAAAGATGCTCACGCTCGTTTAGACTATAAGCCGTTACAATTAAACAACGATATTAATGTGTACGTAATAAAAACAACAAGCATGATTCCAACATGTTTATTTGTCTTTTAACATATTTCTTGCCGCGATAAGATGATCACCAACCCTGTTTTCCTCATAAACAATTTCTTGCCGATCATTGATCGGCGCTTATTTCGAACCCTGTCGGTACTATACCACAGGGTAGCCCGAGTAATAAGCGGCGCATGTGGCAAGTTGTAGTAACTTGTCAGCCACAACTTTAAGCCCATTTACACTAGCGAGTTTTAATTTGGTACGAATTTTCTCCTGCTGGTGCATACGATCGAGTGGATTCATGACTTACAAAACTATTGGCGATCCCCTGAGACGCAGAACACAAAGGTTTGTTTGACGGACATGTTGATACCACAAACAAAAGAAGTAAATGAATTATCTGGTTGAAGTTCCTCCAACAATATGAAATTATACTTTCATGAGTCATCCACTCAATTGCATCCCCTAGTGTGAGAAAAATCGTACCAAAACTCGCCAGTGTAAATGGGCCTTTTGTTGCAGTTTAATAACAGAACGAGACAGTTAGGCTAACTCACATGAGAATTAGAGTCGACGAAAGTTGAAAGAAATCCCGCTATTTCGTCCCATCGACACTTCCTCGATACTTTGAAGCATATTGATTAACCCATGTTATCACATCTATATTTATTGTTTAGGAGCACAGCAAGCCTTGCAATTTAAGCCCCATTGTATTGATAACGTTCAGTTGATCGTCCAACGCAAAACAGCAGGACAAGTTGAATCAAACAAGTTATATATTGAAGGTTTTCGTGAAGACATAAACAACGATTATCTTAAATATTACGTCGAGAACATCAGTGAAACGGACGTTTCATATATAGCATACGGACCAAGATGCAACGCGATTATGACAATGGTTGGCGAATTGGGTAAGAATACAGCCTCGATACTATGCTGTATTAATATATTAATATATTAAAAATACTTCTCATGCCATATCTAGATTGTACCGAGCTGATGAGTTGTGGAACAGCGAAATACGTGTCTGTGGATTGCACTATATATATATATATATATATATACAGAACTCGTGACTATAGGCTCTCGGCAACGGCCTCCGTAGCTCAGTGGTCAGAGCACTGCACTATAGCATCGCAGGGTCGCGGTTTCAATTCCAGCCGGACGGCCTTGAAGTTGCATTTTTCGCAACTGGTCCCG
This sequence comes from Chrysogorgia sp. JL179-B06, assembly GCA_035772405.1. Classification (NCBI taxonomy): domain Eukaryota; kingdom Metazoa; phylum Cnidaria; class Anthozoa; order Scleralcyonacea; family Chrysogorgiidae; genus Chrysogorgia; species Chrysogorgia sp. JL179-B06. Next base: position 1,651,540 of record JAYKKM010000348.1, read on the forward strand.
GTTTGGTCTTAAAATGTATATATTCCAACACTCGAAATTTTCCTTCACCATAAATCCTTAGTATATATATATAAATCGTTCATTTGCAATTGTAGATTTTGACCGAATCCATCAGCGTTCACAAACCAAACTATTAGAAGGAAAAATGTTAACGATAAAGCGAGTCCCTGTCTGCAGAACAATACTAGTAACTGGCTTACCACCATCAGCCACGGAGGACAGCATGTTATTCAAATTCGAAAGCATCAGATCTGGTGGAGGAGATGTCGAACATGTCGAGATGAATCAGGGAGAAAGAACAGCATTGATTGAGTTTAAAGAACCGGCAGGTGCGAATCAATCTATTGTGAGAACGAAAGAGAAGAGATGGTATAAGGATGACACCATCAACATCTCGTATTCTTACGTTATTTTGTTAGTCTGGTTTATGTGACGCGAGCTAATGCGTAGTTGACATTAAGGTTAAGACACACCAGGCGACAAATCGCGGGGCATCTTGCCGGACATGTCAGAGAAGGAAAAGGAAAATAAAATAACGTTCTTTGATTGGTTTATTTTAATTTTGTCGCAGGGACTAGTTTCTGTTTATACGATGGGACATGTGTTGCGGGGGGAAAATGTCGTCCCCGCGACAAGATTTCGCATGGTGCATACGACGGGATTTGTCCCCGTGCAACATGTCCCCGTGCAACATGTCCCCGTGCAACATGTCCCCGCGACACGTCCCCGTGATTAGTTGCCTAGTATGTCCCAACCTTTATACTCTGATGAAGGCAGAGGTAACACGTCGAAAGATTAGTAATAAATAATTCATGTGATGTTCCTACAAAAATTCTAAACAATTTTCATCGCATGCAGACTTTCAAATATTCCAAACTTTCTTCTAGTTCTACTCAATGTCCTTTCTCAAGACCAAACACTTGATGGTGTCCAGCTCACCGTAAAACCATACTATTCGCTACTTGGTGGCTTGGGAGAGAAACAACCCCAGATAACAAGTCGTGATACCAGAGCTAGCGAGCCTGTCGTAGCCATAGGTCAGCCATCATTCCCCTCAACGCAACCTCGGGATTGCGAGCCCGTGGTCATCAACAATAGTCAGCCATCCCTCGCTTCAACAATACATCACGTAAAAATAGACCGAGATCTTTATAACTATCTTGAAAAATTCCACCCACAAAATCTAAAACTGGCCTTAAAAAACAGGCAACGGACGGTCGATGATGGGGAAGACACAGTGGTGTTCGCCATGGAAACAAATGAAGCCGAAAAGGAGTTGAAAGCATTTCTTAAGGATTACAAATGTGAAGTGGTCGAATTCGATGCGGTTTTAGCCGAACGCGGGTTGCAACTGAAAATGTCGAACGTTCACCAAGCTTTCGAGTCGAGGACGGCTGTATCGTTTCAGGAGTGTTACAATAAAGGGCGCATCAAGATCGTGGGCCGAGCGGTGAGACAGCACGCCATGGCGGTGGAACAGGTGGAGAGATGTGTGAACGAGACAAAAAAGGAATACGAAGTAGAAACGAAGCATGGCGAAGAGCTAATCGAAGTGTCTCGTGTCAACCTCAAACTGCTTCAGATCTCCGAGAAATTCCGCGCGTCAGAAAGAGCGTGGGCGCAGCAGGGCGTGGACGTGCGTCTTGTAACGGACAGCGGTGTTCTCGTGAAAGGCGGTCGAAACCAAGTCAAGAAGGTCAAGAGCGAAATCGAACAACTTGTCGGCAGTTTTAGTCAGCGGGAGTTAGATGCAAAACCCAGTTTACTCTTGATGTCACACGGCGCGCTAACTTATGTGACCACGTTGCTCTTCGAGAATGATTTAAAGGTAGAGATTTCAATAAACGACAGTAAAACGACTACCCTGCACAGTTTTGAACAAACCAACGTCGACGAAGCCTACCAGTACATCATAAGTACTGTGCGAGAAATCAAGATGCCTTTGAGAGAGACGAACGTCAGTTTTCGACGACAGGAATTTCAGGAGGAGTTCGCAAAGTTTGTAGGACCCTCTGTGCCGATATCACTTCAAGTTGAAAACGATGAACTGACAGTCGTGTGTTTCGAGAAAGACCTGCACGACGTTAGTCTCAAAGTGACTGATTTCTTGGAAGGAAAAAAGCACAAAGAGGTGTACGTTCCATTCGAGAAAATCGTCGGCCGTTATCTTCAGCTACAAGGCGAAAATACTCTAGAAGGCCTGCGGTTATCTTCGCCAGGGATCGCGATTGAACTGCGGCCGGACACCGTCATCATATCCGGTCCGCAACCACTGGTAGCCTCTTGCGAATCCAGTATTAAAGAAGTGATCCAAGGATTGAGCAAGGAGACGATGAAATTTGGAAAGCCCGAGACATGCATGATCATGACCAGTGAGCCGGCCAAGAAAACAATCTCTGACATCGAAGAAAAGCGCAGGTGCGCCATCTTGGTGAACGTCAGTGATGAAAGTGAGGAGCCGATCAGTAGACCGGCAACTCGATCCACGGATACCGAGAAGATGAAGGAACTAATGGAAAAGACACTCCAGTGCAGGTACACCTATCCGAGCGGAAAAATCATCGAGGTACACCAAGGCGACATCTTGGATCACCCCGTGGACTTCTTAGTGAATGCAGCCAATGCAGAACTTAAGCACAGCGGCGGTATAGCGAAGGCGATTGTTGATAAAGGAGGGCACAAGATTCAGGAGGACTGTTTTAATATTTTAAAAGAGAAAGGAAAGCCTAAGCTTATGCCATCTGACGTGGTAGTCACGGATGCTGGTGATCTGTTGTGCACCAAAGTACTTCATGTTGTCGTACCGAAATGGAAGAATGATGGTAGTTCTGACATCACCGAAGGGACAACAGAGGGTCGTTTTCTGAGGCACGCTTGTCTGGGTGTGCTCAACGAGGCAAAGGACGGAAAAACTATCGCCATGCCAGCTCTTGGAACAGGCATTTATAAAATACCACACGTCATATCCGCGAAAAGCCTGATAACAGCTACCGACGAATTTGTGCGAGCAAACACGCACTGTTGTCTCAAAGAGATCCATTTTGTTGATAACGAGCCCAAGGCAGTGGAAGCATTCATGAAGGAGATGACCGAGAAGTACGGCAGTGATCCAAATTTTCATATCAATGAACGCGTGCGACATAGGTGGGCTCCAGCTTCAAGGGTCGATGTTCCGCTGAGTAGGGAAGTACTCCCGGATAGCGGAAGTGTGTTTTCAACCAAGGAAGGGATGACAATAGAATTAACGATTGGAAACATCGCCACGTGCAAGGTAGGAAACAGATGAGATGAATAACGTGATTATTTTACCATAATAACAAAATATAACGGCAACAATGCCCTGTGAATTTTAAAACATTTATATCCCCCCGACTTAGGTCGACCTTATCATCAACACAGTCCACGGCGATATGGATCTCACGAAGAATCCGTGCTCGCAGGCCATTTTGCAAGTTGCCGGTCAGCAATTGACAAAGTACTGTGAAGAGTGGGCAAAAAAAAATGGAGAACTAAAATCAGGATCCTTTGCAGTGACAGGAGGTGCGAAGTTGAAGTGTAAAAAGATTTTTCACGTCCGCTCCCCACAATGGAATGCTGATGACGGAGAAAAGGTAAGTTATAGCCGACAGTTTCTACTAACGCTGCAGCCACGTGAATCATCAGTACACACGCGGATCATGAATGTTCAAAACGCATCATGGGATGTAATCCAGAGCGTAAGGGCCAAAAAATCCGTGTTAAATGCAGTTAAACACCTTCAGGGTGGAATTTCCCAATTTGTAATTTCCTAATTTGTAATTTCCCAATTTGTAATTTCCCAATTTGTAATTTCCCAATTTGTCATTTCCCAATTTGTAATTTCCCAATTTGTAATTTCCCAATTTGTAATTTCCCAATTTGTAATTTCCCAATTTGTAATTTCCCAATTTGGATATCAGGAACGGGTATATAATTACTGTTTTTTTACAGTTACTTGATAAGACTGCATGAAAACAGCGCAATTTTGTATTATCAGACAAGTTGTAGTGTCAATTATATAGTCAATTCATCTATATATATATATATATATATATATATATATTAAACATCATGGAAAACGATTTTATATTTCTGTATTATAGAAGCTTGGTGAGGTAGTACAAAGCGTGCTTTCGGAAGCTGCACGCCTAAACCTAACGTCGATCGCCATCCCGGCGCTCGGCACTGGTAAACTCAGATACCCAGAAGAAACAGTTGCAAAGGTCTTGTTTGAAGAGGCCATTAAATTCAGCGCGAGCCACGGCGCGTCGGTGAGCCTTAAGCAAGTGAACATCGTAATTTACAATGGAAATGCAACAGCCGTTGAGAAATTTAAAGAAAAGTTTCAGTTTTACTCGACAAAGCGCAAGCCGGCGCCCAACGCAAGGAGAACAAGACGCACGTCATGTAAGAATGCCGGGCAACCATTTAGTTCAGAAACACCGCCAATGGGAAAACGCGAGAGCTATGAAACAAGAGAGCGTCCCTGTGAGAGTGCGGCGGAAAGTGTCTCCGTGGTGGAATCGAATGAATTGGAAATCAAAATCGTTCAAGGGGACATGGTTCAAGAATCGACGGATGCAATCGCTTTGCTCGTGGGGAATATCATCACGCAAAGTGGCCAGCTCGGCGAGGCCCTGAAACTGAAAGCAGGGAAGCCCTTGACGAACGAATACGCGAGCATAACGAAAGTGGATCCTGGAACAGTGGTAGTGACATCGGCTGGTGACTTGAATGTCAAGTACCTGTTTCACATGGTGCCAAAGAAAACTTTGATAACAGAAAATATTAGTTCGAAAAGCATTCGCGAAGCTATTATCAAATGCTTGGAAGAGGCTGAAATCTTTCAATTGGAGTCCATTTCATTACCAGCCGTCGGAACGGGAGTGCTGAAAAAAGACAGCGATGTATCGGCAGGAAATCTTCACGCGAGCATCAGCGAGTATGCGAAGCGTCCAAGTAGATCCCTGAAATTGATTCGCATAGTCATCTTGCAGCCAAATGTCTTCGATGAATTTTGCACCGGTTTTATGAAAAACCAACGAGAAAATCCCTTGCCACGCTGTTCGGTGTCAGTGAACAACAAGGGCAGCGGTAAAGTGGTAGCCTGCGACGCAGACGTCCATAAAGTGGAGGCTGGAAACAGCGGACAGACGGCTAGAGCACGAACAAGCCTTTCGCTGGACATCGTTGGAGATCGTTCGTGCAACATGGCCGAGATAAAGAGGGAGTTGTCCCGGATCGAGCAAGAACGTCGCCACTACAAGGACATTGACAACGAGGTCATCGCAGAACTGCCCCAAACCTATTTAGACGAAATAATGGAGTTGCAAACCAGCCATTTCGTTCAGATCGAATGCAAGCGCGAAATGGGCTTCTTGAGACTAAGTGGCCTATCCGAGAACGTTTCCGAGGCAGCAGACAAAATCTACAAGAAGATTCTTGCCTATTGCAGAGAGAAACTCAGTGTCACAGTGAGCAGTCAAGCAGGACAGTGGTTATTTTACGACGGAAGTGAGGGTGACGAAGATATTGTTATTCCGGAGCAGTATCCTGCAGATATAAGCGGGCAGATAGAGAAAGCATACCAGGAAGATTTTTCGAGTGTAAAGATTTGTCAAGATGATGTAAAATACAAGATTGACTTCAAGACGATGGTCGAGACTAACCTGGCAACTGAGGAAACCATGAACGTATATAGGAGCTCTCGTGAAGGTATCGGTATCAGTCACAAAACTTGGAGTCACCAGCACCATCATCATCAGCACTATCACCATCATCATCATCACCACCATCATCATCACCACCACCATCATCATTATCATTAACTCGAATTTGACAAGGTTTCGCCATTTAAGAATCAACACGACCATTGAAACTCAACCATGCATTAACTACATTCAACTTACCCTGTTTGTTATTTTAGGATTTCCTCTGCCTGAATGCTGGGACTGTCAGCCTATCGCGCGAGCAACCGGACAGGAGGAAGAGGTTTACCTCGTACAAATCGACCCCCACGGTCAACCCAAGGAGTTTGACACGGTTTACGAGATGTTCAACAAATCAATGCCAAACGCGACGATCGAAAGCATCCAAAGAATTCAGAACCCAAGACTTTATCAAATCTACAAAAGTCAACAAAAGAAAATGAATGAGTGTAGTGGATGTAATGAGCAACACCTCTTTCACGGGACCAGTAAAGAAACGATGGCGAGCATCAACAGCAAAGGATTTAACAGGGCATTCTGCGGAAAGAACGGTAAGGTTTTTTTGTTAATATATTCTGATTTATTATTTTATTATTCTGATTCATTATTTCATTATTTTGATTCATATTTCATAATTCTGATTCATTATTTTATTATTCTGATTCATTTTATTATTCTGATTCATTATTTTATTATTTTGATTCATTATTTTATTATTCCGATTCATTATTTTATTATTCTGATTCATTTTATTATTCTTATTCATTATTTTATTATTCTGATTCATTATTTTATTATTCTGATTCATTATTTTATTATTCTAATTCATTATTTTATATTATTATGATTCATTATTTTATTATTCTAATTCATTATTTTATTATTCTGATTCATTTATTTTATTATTCTTATTCATTATTTTATTATTCTGATTCATTTATTTTATTATTCTGAATTCATTATTTTATTATTCTGATTCATTATTTTATTATTCTGATTCATTATTTTATTATTCTGATTCTGATCATTATTTTATTATTGTGATTCATTATTTTATTATTCTTATTCATTATTTTATTATTCTGATTCATTATTTTATTATTCTGATTCATTATTTTATTATTCTAATTCATTATTTTATTATTATGATTCATTATTTTATTATTCTAATTCATTATTTTATTATTCTGATTCATTATTTTATTATTCTTATTCATTATTTTATTATTGTGATTCATTATTTTATTATTGTGATTCATTATTTTATTATTCTTATTCATTATTTTATTATTGTGATTCATTATTTTATTATTCTGATTCATTATTTTATTATTCTGATTCATTATTTTATTATTCTGATTCATATTTTATTATTCTGATTCATTATTTTATTATTCTGATTCATTATTTTATTATTCTGATTCATTATTTTATTATTCTAATTCATTATTTTATTATTATGATTCATTATTTTATTATTATGATTCATTATTTTATTGTTCTGAAATCATTATTTTATTATTCTGATTCATTATTTTATTATTCTGATTTATTATCTTATTACTCTGATTCATTATTTTATTATTCTGACTCATTTTATTATTCTCATTCATTATTTTGTTATTCTGATTTATTATTTTATTATGATTCATTATTTTATTATTGTGATTCATCATTTTATTATTGTGATTCATTATTTTATTATTGTGATTCATTATTTTATTATTCTGATTCATTATTTTATTATTCTAATTCATTATTTTATTATTCTGATTCATTATTTTATTATTCTGATTCATTGTTTTGTTATTCTGATTCATATTTTATTATTCTGATTCATTATTTTTTTATTGTGATTCATTATTTTATTATTGTGATTCATTATTTTATTATTCTGATTCATTATTTTATTATTCTGATCATTATTTTATTATTCTGATTCATTATTTTATTATTCTGATTCATTATTTTATTATTCTGATTCATTATTTTATTATTGTGATTCATTATTTTATTATTCTGATTCATTTATTATTTTATTATTCTGATTCATTATTTTATTATTCTGATTCATTATTATTTTATTATTGTGATTCATTATTTTATCATTGTGATTCATTATTTTATTATTCTGATTCATTATTTTATTATTCTGATTCATATTTTATTATTCTGATCATTATTTTATTATTCTGATTCATTATTTTATTATTCTGATTTATTATTTTATTATTCTGATTCATTATTTTATTATTCTGATTCATTATTTTATTATTCTGATTCGTTATTTTATTATTCTGATACATTATTTTATTATTCTGATTCATTATTTCATTATTCTGATTCATTATTTTATTATTCTGATTCATTATTTCATTATTCTGATTCACATTTTATCATTCTGATTCGTTACTTTAATTATTCTTATTCAAAAAAATATTATAAATAATATATTATAATAATATATATAAATATTATTCTGATGAAATAATATTGTTCAGTAATATTCAAGAATAATATTTTCATTTAAAACTGAAATTATGCGGTCGAGCGGTCCCGTACGAGTGGTCCGTATGGGCCCATACGGACCACTCGTTAGTCTTTCAGAAAGCAGGATTTGGTGAGATACGTACGGGGAAAAAATTCAACACAGTATTGTCAGCAATATTGTTCAGCAATAATAGCCACATTGTTATAACATTGTTCAACCAACGTCAACGTGTAGTTAATTTTGGTAGATAACAATAACAACTTTTCTCTTATTTTCTTTCCATCAGCGATCAGGTTTGGAAAAGGCGTCTACTTTGCTCGTGAGGCAAAATATTCATCTAGAAAAATCTACGCCGTTCCCGACGAAAACGGAGTTCAGTACATGTACGTTGCCCAAGTGTTAGCCGGACAATATACGAAGGGAAAGGAAGACATCATCGTCCCTCCACCGATTCATGACAACAATCCGAATATCTGTTATGATACCGTTGTCGACGATGTTTCAAAACCAAATATGTTTGTGGTTTTTTATGATTACCAATGCTACCCACAGTACTTGATTTCTTTTAAAGACACTACTAAGTAAATGAACTTTAGTAAATTTTTAACCATTTAAATCTCCTTGGAGATATATAGGGCTTCCATTTTAAAGGGACGCTCCCTAAAACAAGTGTTGCTTGAAGCAGGGGTGGCGCCAGGAATTCCCCGACACAGGGGCTATGAATTTTTGATTTTCTAAACCTCTGAAACGCTATTTCCTGCATTTTGGGTGCAGTTTTAACCAAAAAATTAAAATAAAAAACAGTGAAAGTCACGATGTTATAGTCAGTATTTCGTTACTGTATACGAAACTAACTCTAACAATAATATTCATATGCAAAAACTGATGACAGTGAGCGCGCGAAACAACACAGAGGTGATAGATTTGTGCCAGAGATGAAAGTTGATAACCTTTGAGACGAAAGTTTATTTACCTTTGTTAATAAGGATGTAAAAATATTTTACGATTCTAAGAAAACAAAAGACAAACTTTTTTTCTTTTTTCATATTTTTTCTTTTTTTCTTCCCGCGCGTTCCCCGACGAATTGTTAATTTTCCCCGACAGGGGGCTAAGGGTCCCCGACGGGGTGGCTGTAGCCCCCCTGCCGCCACCCCTGGCTTCAAGTAACAATTCAAACACGAGACGGAAGACTTTATCGGAATTTCAAAGTATGAGTGCCTCGGTAAAGTCTGACGTCGAGTGTTTGAACTGACTTCTCAAACATAGTAATTTACATGTATTTTCAAAATCCTAGGACTTTGAAATATTTCAAAATGCCATCACGTGATCAGCTAGATGGATCTTCCTGCGGTTTCAAAACACTAATTAAACATTAATTTCTTTTGTTTTTGGTTCATAAATTATTAATGAGTTTGAGAATGAAAGTTCTTTATTGCCTTACATGAGAATACGTATTAGTTTTCCTCTAATCCTTTTACTTTAGAGAAGAAAAATTGAAGGCCGCCATAATTGTTCTGATTGCGGGCCAATGCGGTTGTTCCCGTTAATTTTTGACATCATTGAGTGATAGAAACACTATGGAAAAAACCCTTCACAAAAGTGTGAATAGAAAGCTGAACAATACACTAAAACCATGCTATTGTCATGCTACTGTGAATGGTACTACTACTTTACTTTGTATACCCGTTTTTGGTACTAGCGGTCAGCGATTACCAGGGTTTCTAAATATTTTTCTTGTGCGATAAGCAGGGGCGGATTAAGGACCCCTGGGGAAAATTTAGATTGTGGCCTGTGGGCCACCAAACATCTGAAAGTTACTAACTACTTATCAGTTACTAATATAAATATTGACTGCTGAGTCTGGAGTTTATTTTAACAAAATAATTTAAGTTAAATCCGTAGGTACACTGCATTAGACAATAGGTATGTGTTACTGATCTACATAATGATTCTGTAAAATATTTCAAGATTTTTAATTTTTTAAATTATTTTTTCTTTTGTGGTCTGTTTTTTCCTGTGTTTCAAATTTGAGCTGGGCCCTGGGGCACGTGCCCCCCAGTTGCCCATAGGTTAATCCGCCCCTGCTTATAAGTGCTTGGCTTACACAACTTTGCTAGGGCCGTTTTGAGTGGGCTTATAAAAAATGTTTCAAAACGCATAACAGGTAAACTAAGAGCAGTAACAATTATAAAATAACATGTATGATACACAGGCACTGATTGGTCAATACCCATGTTTGGATCAAACCATCCAAACATGGAAATCTCCTGCCAAAAATTTGGCTGACATTTCATATAAATATCCCGAATTTAAAACATAGTCCTAACCCCAACATAACCCTAATCCTAACCCTATTATACTAACCCTAACTCTTACGATAATGTTTTATTTTAGAAATAATAGCTGATTTTAATTTCGAATTTTACTACCCAAAGATTTCCTCAAGTTTTGCTGCTCTATCTCTTGAATTATTTTATAAAATAAATACCTGATGGCTTTTCCGTGTTTGGATACTGTGATCCAAACACTTGGGAAGTTGCTCAACTTTCGAAAAGCTAAAAAACACTTGCCTATAGCAGCTGCATGGTGTTTTTATGCTTTTCTCCAGTCTCGTAACTTCCCGCGGCGTGTTTGGATCACAGTATCCAGACACGAAAACCACCAAATTCAAAACAGTCCTAAACCTAATCCTAGTAAACCTAATGTAACTGGTCCGGTTTGGTCTTAAAATGTATGTATTCCAACACTCGAAATTTTCATTCACCATAAATCTTTAGAACATGTACTCTGACCTTCCGAATAATCGTATATGTACGATTATTTATTTCAAAGAAATTTTCCACTCTACGGCCTTATTCTGAACTGTACAATTATTAATTTTAGGCATTTTCCACTCTATACGAACCTTATTTGGGCCTGTACAATTATTAAATTTAGGAATTTCCATAAGATCTGCACTTCTGTATGCATTGCTGAGAAAATCCCTTGTCCAAACCATTATCCAAGTGAGAAATATACTGATATTTGCCATCTCGAATTTCGTAAACTTGTCTTAAAGGTGCTGTCCAGTCCGTTCTGCGCATGTACACGTTTCTGTTTACATCGTTTGAATTTACATTGCATTATATAAAACACTCGCGGCTTCGCCACTTTTGACAAATACTCGCTTTCGAACTGTCGCAAATCTATTCCGTTAAAGTTTGTTGACATTTGGGGTCCCCAACGTTTGAAATATCACACATGTGCAGGACGGACTTCATTTTTACATATTTTGGTCATTTTCTCGCAACTGGCCGGAAAAAAGAATCTGGAGAGTTGCCATTTTAATTATTCTTTTGTGCGCATATAAATTAGCCTTTGCAACCTCGTTAGCAAGAAAAGATTCTTTTGAATTGCTGACACACAAACGAGGCCATAAATGCTAATTTTTATGCACAGAAAGCAATATTTAAATTGGCCGCCATTATGAAAGAGGTCTATTAAATACCAGTAAATACAAATTACACTTATAACAGCTTTATTGATATTATGTTTCTCCCATTGTTTCATAAAAAGCTAGACCACTCTACACTATTATTCCACTCTAACTATTATTGACGTCTAGGTAATTTTCCACTATATACTATTATTGATTGCTTCGGATTTTTCCAGTCTATACTATTATTTTGCCCTAGGCTATACGATTATTCGGAAGGTCAGGAGTATAGTTTAATCGAGTGAAATGCCAAATATTACTTGTAACATACCCAAAATCTTATCCCAGCATTACAACCACTATATATACAGAACTTGTGACTAGGCTTTCAACAATGGCCTCCATAGCTCAGAGGTACTGCAGTAGCATCGCAAGGTTCAATTCCAGCTGGAAGGCCTTGAAGTTGCATTTTTCGCCACTGGTACCGCTTTGGTCTTAAAATGTATATATATTCCAACACTCGGAATTTTCTTCACCATATTAAAATCCTTAGAACATGAAGTTTAATCGAGTGAAATGCCAATTCTGCAATCTGATTGGTTCTTATATTATCACGGGAAATGAAAAAACAACATGGCGGCATGAGTTTCTTAACCTACTGCAGATGATGTTTACTTTAACGCAAAGGGGCATAAAAACCTGACCTGAGAGGAGTAAGACTAATATTCAACAGAAAATACATTAACCAAATACAAAATGTACAAAGTTATGATGCAAAATTTCCTTTTTTTTATAAATCAGCAGTTGATAATGCTAGCAACACATATTTACTACAATTATAGTATTTTTGAAGTAATTAAAGAATTTATGAATGAAAACTTTGTTATTTAGCTTAAAATGTTTTTTAAAAGTCCAAATATCCACAACCATGATACAATAAGCAAAAACTGACCCACCTTTTGGCTTTTCAAAGGAACTTTTTTTCTTTATTGAACCATCGCAACAAATATTTGGCTCTCAGTCTCTAGTCTCCTTTGCAGCCGTCGTGACGATCTCGTCCTAAAGTGGGGGGCGAGTTTAGGACGAGATCGTCACGACGGCTGCAAAGGAGACTACTCAGTCTCAGGCAAAATTCTGAAGCTCACACGCGTGTGTCTTTGGGACGATGTTTTTTTGTTGCGTGGCGAGAAACCTAACATCAGCGGTATAACATGACACATGACGGAAGTAAGTATATACAACCCCTATAGTGACCGAGCGAAAGTTCTATCATTCTGCAGAGGGGTAATATTTCGACGAATTCCCCGAGAATAAATTATATATTATATATATAAATTATATATTATACCGAAACAATCTTGAATGCTGCCACTAATGCATAATTTATTCTAAAACGGTAATTTATTCAAAAAGGGTATTAAAAGTCTTCGCAGCTTTAAAAATAAAGACGTTTGTTTAAAGTACAACTTACTAATAGTGTAAACTATTTCTAGTTGCGTTCGACGAAAGAGTTCATTCTGGGTGGACATTTGCAGCCAAATAAATTGTTTTCATTTAAAACGATTAGCTGCTGACAAAGCAGATGAAGAACAAAGGCGACACGAAGGCAAGCCACCCACCGTGTTGCTTTAATTATCATTTTGGTAGTTCTGCTTGACGACTTTGACACGTCGACGGTATTTGTCAGACTGTCACGACTCTGACTCCGCATTTTATACACCAGAGCTCAAGCAACGACTAGTCAGGTATAACAATGGAAAACATACAAACTAAAGTGCCGAACAATCGTCGAGGAAAGTTCTTCGTGATTCTACTTTTTGTTATTATTCTGGTGCTGTCGTTCCACATCTACAGGGAGCACAACTTCAAGAAGAATTTGGTCAGACGGAAAGCATTTCTCATCGCGATGCTTCGTGAGTCGAAAGTAACCAAAGGTAAGATGAGCCTGCAGATCGCAAAACAGGAGAAAGAGCTAGTTGAAAAAAAGAAGGAAATCCAAGAGGTTCAAAGGAATTTGGAGGAGACGACAAGGTCTTATCAGCAACAAGCGGAGAGTTTGAAAGGCCTTCAGGAGTCAGCGGTAAGGGGGGCAGAGTTTTAGTGTAATAGATGAGTCGAACCTGTAACCTTCTGATTGCCGGTGAGACGCTCTAACCATTGAGCCACCGAGACTCAGATGGAGAGCGAAGGTTACAAATATGATGTTATTGGTTCGATTGATATATGTACTGCCTACTCAGAATCATTTTTCTGAGGATACGAGCTTGACGATATATCGTCCATGTATCGTCTGTACTCCAAGCTCTCCCACATTCACTACAGCAATGTGTATATTATTATTACACAGTGTTGGAAATGTTATTAAGTTTTCAATTTCTATGTGGGTTTGACAGCACAATACACACATAATTATAGCTGGAATGTTAATAAATTACCTCAAAAAAAAAAAAAAATTACCTTAAAAAGGCCTTTGTTACTAAGAGGTTGAAGGATAATAATGGCTCATCCATAATTGTTGCTCCATACAGTACATTTTAACTCAAAGAGTTTATGATAAAATACAATTGTACAGTATAATAGACCGGCATGACGTTTCAACTCTTATGATGCTTTATTTTCGAAATAACAGCTGATTTTAATTTCAAATTTTACTACCGATAGTCTATATGACGTCATTTCGGGATTTATATGAAACTTCACCCACCCAGTATTTTTCAGGCCAAGGGGTTGTTTTGTATGAATTAGTTGAACCTCGCAGAGTTCAGTACCGGTAAACATAAAATCATGACTTGAAAGAGTTGATTTGTTATGCATGGTCAATTTGCAATGTTGTTATACATTCACTTTTTGATGATTACTTAATGCTAAGTCAATTCCCAAGCCCCCTTATTGGTATGCCACTGGTTTTTAAACCTAATAATGGGACTTATTTTCCTGAGAGGCAAGACTGACATAAGTTCTACTATGACCTTAACAGCTCCAATGTCCATTCTACTCTTTAGACTGAACATAAGAATAGTTTGGATGATTTACAGAAGCAATATGATGATGCATCATCTACTATTAAAACTGTGAATGGTAAGAATCATTATAATGATAATTATTGATAATAGGGAGAAGCAAGAGTAGAAGGAAAGAAAATACAAATACAGGAAATCAAGTTGTTTGAACTTAGGCCACTCCAAATAAGACTTTAGTTTCCCGTCTAGTACTGCCCGCGTGGCCGCATGATTTGTTCATTATTGTGCTCTTGTTTCCATTATTTGCCCTTCTCAAGAATAACAAAATCCACTGTTTCCTAACAATCTACTGTTGAATAGCCTGCGACGCATATATCAACTGAAAGTTAACATACAAATACAAAATAACATGGTTGATAATGTGTGACGACGCACATTGATTCCTGCGGAAATTTAACAATGTCTTTGACTGCCATTAGGCATTTTCTTTGATTTAAATAGAAAGATGACTGAATAGATAGATAGTATTTGGTTAGGAAAGACGGAACACAGTAGGAGTGGATGGGAAACTAATGTCTAATTTGGAGTGGCCTTATAATCACAGTCTAGTATTCATGTTCTGTATATATCAATGTTATCTTTTTATCAACTCAAACAGATAAGCTTAATAGGACTATTGAGTCTTGTCGAGACAGCAACAATAAAAACGAAGGATTAAACAAAGATATTAAAGCAAAAGAATCTGCTCTGTAAGTAAACATCAAGGGTGGGTTGACTACAAATATTTAATTCCTATGATTACTGTTTCTTTGCAAAAATGTACTCATGTAGCTACAAATTTACAACTACTTGTCAACAAATGTAGATCACTACTACAAACCACATTATATGATACGAGTATTTCACATTTTCGCTTACAGTAATTAAAAGTATCCTACATCCACATTTGTAAATCGTAATTATAGCCTTATAGGTAATGGTATTACAAGAAAAACAAACAATTTTAAGTGCTATTAATTCTAAGGATTTATGGTGAAGGAAAATTTCGAGTGTTGAAATATATAGTACATTTTAAGACCAAACCGAGACCAGTTGTGAAAAATGCAACATCAAGGCCTTCTAGTTGGAATTGACCCTGCGATGCTAGACTGCTAGTGCAGTGCTCTGACTGCATAGTCACAGGTAATGCTGGGAGAAGATTTGGGTATATTACAAGTAATATTTTGCATTATCATAAATTAAATCAAATCATTCATAAATTAAATCAATCGTAAATTAAATCATAAATGAGTTATTTTATCACTGTTTTGAAAGACTACATGTAGTAGGGGTTTAAAAACTATTTGAATAATGTAGTTAGATAAAGTAGCAAACTACTATAGTAGGAATAAATAGGAAAGCTGCTAAGTTCTCAAAAGAACTGGATATAATATGAAAAGGAGAAATAAGAGAACTTCAATGTGTTGAAAAATACTTATACTTACGTATATTACTACTATATAGTAGTTCCACGGCACCCTTACTTCATACTTGTTAGTTTTCTCTTTACCAAAATACATTTGAGTCAAGTTTACTGTTTTTACTGCAGGGAGGAGTGTTTAAAAGAAAAGGAGACTTCATCAAAAGAGAAACAAGGTATTGAATGAAAACTCAAGGCAAAAACCACAAGTTTAAATTTGCCATATAAAACGTTCTACACTGTATGTTTCTCACTAACCATCATTCACATTATTATTTTCCTAAGATATGGAGAACAGTTATAAAGGACAGATGGCTTTGTTACAACAAACTCAATCCATTGGTAATGCAGGATTGAAAAGTAATGTCAACCCACCCAGACAAACTACTTATAACCAACGGCCACCATTAGGTCCAAGTCCTGCCTATACTGGTGATAGGCAATCCAACGCAGGAAGTTTTGTAACCCAAACTCGTAATGATTATCCCAAACAAGCACAGCTACCAGTTGAAAGTCGGATTACAACAAGTACAGATGTGAAGAAAGCAATAGAACCTGGTACTAGCTAGCTCGCAAACGTCAAATAGTAATCCAGACAGTTCTACAACACGTGATAATAGTCCACTTAATTAGGACACCATTCATTTTCTTGTTATATTGTTAATTGGACAACCTACTGTAGATGTCCTTTTTATAGTAAATGTCAGCCATGTGAGTTGAACAAATATGGTGAATGAAATGAGTGGAATTGTGAAAATACTTCTGACTGGTGATTTGTAGACTGTTTAGGATGACAATTTGTAGTTTTTATTCTGTGTTTAGTGTAGTTATATATAACATGATCTGTTTGCTGTTAAACTTTGACATTATGCACCCTACAATGTTTTTAAATGATTATGATCCTTTATGCACTAGTCAATTGAAACTACGGACCCCTGACCCCCAGGACTATGTGGGGATTTTAACATTTTTACAGTGTTAAATATTGGTATTTCCCCTGCTACCGGTGGATTATTGGCTGTTAAAGTTCCTGCCCTGGTACTTTAAAATTTTTCAATGACTGAAGCAAATTGTGAAGGTTACGGAGTCAATTAATTGACCAATATTTAACACTGTAAAAATGTTAAAATCCCCGCATAGTCCCGGGGGTCCATAGTTTCAATTGACTAGTGCATTACTGGTCTATACATACAGTATAAAAATGAAGTGCACTAATAGCTGAGTGTTAAAATATTCTTTTTACCTTTACTGTATGTAGTCATGACAGTTCAAGCAGTAATTAACTCTCATTCACTATTTATTTGTCCATACAACTGTAGTTGTTTTGGTACATGCTATGCAAACTGGTAAAACAAATTGTTTGATGGCACCAATCTCATGTTGGGGCTTTTTATATTTTTACAAAAAGGGGAAAGCAAAGGGGGCTTATAATTACAGCCATTGAAGTACTGTGTTGAGTGATGTCACTTCCTGTGCACAGTAACCATGAAGATGAAATTTTAGCAGCTTAATAAGCAATTTTTATCAGATACCAAATATTATAAAGTAAATAAAAAGCCCAAACATGAGAAGTTAAAAACTGATGCATGATGAACTAAGTTTAGTACCAAGTCCATGATTGTTTTGTATACTTATTTAATAGTCTTTTTGCAGCTTGTTTTGAACATTGCATTGTGTGTTTCGTTGTGAAGTTTAATACACGTATTACTACCTGTTGCATAACAAATTCCCATGTTGTAATTTAAGGCCAAATGTTGCGAAAAGTTCATGAAGTGCACAGTCACCAAATAAATTAGCATAATTAGCTCCCGGTCTCCATGTTTCTGAATCCATTCTACAGTTTTAGGTCTCTACAGTCTACTTGTTTTTTCACTAGGGTGGTAGACGCGAGGCAACTGCAAAGGGGCCTGCAAATGCTTGAACTGCTGGCCCATGGATAAATTGAAGGAATTTGTTACTGGTATTATGATTTATGGATAGTTTAAAGACTTATAGTTAAAAACTATCCATGCTTGTATTAACCAAACGAGAAAGAGTGACTTTCATATTGGCAATTAGATTATTTCCTCGAGATTTCTAGAGGTGATAGTCAATGATGGTGAAGCCCGAGTGAACTATCGCGGTCTATCGTCTCATAGAACCTCTGGGACCAGGCTATCGCCTCAGAAATTGAGAGAGAATAATCAAATTTTTTAGTAAAAACAACCTTATGTTTGTTATTTCTTCAAAATGATTTCGAATGAGACATAAGCATTGTTTTATTTGTGAAAATATTGCCCTTACGACTCGAACTCAAAATTTAGATAGCAAGTAGCGTAGCCAATCAGATTGCAGCTGGCGGCACTACTGGATGTTGGGCCCCGGTGCGAGAAAAAAGTCTCTGAAATGGCATTTCCTGCATTTTGAGAGCACTTTTGAGTGAAATCTAAAGACCACAAATCACTTTTTTGTAGTGTATCATTATTTTTAAGAAATATTTTTAATAATAGCACTATTAATAAAAAGAGGCAGTTTACCGGATGCGTAGTACCGCCCACTGACTAGTTATTTCCCGCTGACGCAAATAACAGATCAAGTGTTCTAGAAAAACGATTACATATTATGTTATTTACCAGATAGGGAGTACATATTGAAAAATATTTGCCCACGGTTTCAGAAACTGCCCAAGGGTCATTTATGATACCAAGGGCAAATATTTTTCTATATGGACCGACCAAAACGGTAAATAACATATTTATTTTTTATTATACAAGTGAAGGTGAAAGACTTGAGTTACTATAGGCTGCGTTTACACTTGAGCAAAAGTATCCGGATTCACATTGTTTTGCATCCTCATGGGAATAAAAAACAATACAAATCCGATTACTTTTGCTCTAGTGTAAACGCCATAGTTCATTAAAACTGCATTTGGATATGGAAAGAAAAACAAACCAAAATATTTTAGTTTTGTGTAATAAAGTTATTTCCAGCTTAATTGAATCAAATTATGTGTTAACTTTCCATTTTCAAGTTAATAATGAAGCAAAAATCACCATTAAAATTTTTAGCATTTAGGATTCCGTGACCATGGTCAGATATCACAAAAAGCCGCTCGCTCAGGCAGCCAATCAAATTGAATGAATGCCTAAGGACTAATGATCAAACACAACAGTACATTCTACAGCTCTCTCCTCCGCAGAGGCTTGTTTGTTTGCATCGAGAAAAACACAAGAAGCCTGTGCGGAGGAGAGGGTATTCTACATTATATTTTATAACTTAAATACATTTATATAAATAATATAAAGTTACTACAAGAATATTTGCGTAATTGCGCAAAATGTACTCCCCAGCGAAGTCACTCAACTTATGATTTTATCGCGATAAAGCGATGTTACTTTTGACTGGACGATTTTAAATGTAACGCATTTCACGCAAACAAAATTGATGCCTATAACTATAAGCCATGATCAAACGGTAGGAACATTTTGGTGTAACATAGAACGTGCGAAAATGTTGCACTCGTTGGATCGTCTGACTAGTGACTACCCTGTTGCATGTTGTTGCACAATGTTGTACTCGTCTGACTAGTGACTACCCTGTTCAGCATGCAGTTGTTGCACAATGTTGTACTCGTCAGCTGACTAGTGACTACCCTGTTCAGCATGCAGTTGTTGCACAATGTTCCACTCGTCTGACACCTTGTTGCATGTTGTTGCATAATGTTGTACTCGTCACTCTGACTACCTTGTTGCATGTTGTTGCACAATGTTGCACTCGTCTGACTACCTTGTTGCACAATGTTGCACTCGTCTGACACCTTGTTACATGCCTTGTTGCATGTTGTTGCACAATGTTTCACTCGTCTGACACCTTGTTGCATGTTGTTGCATAATGTTGCACTCGTCTGACACCTTGTTACATGCCTTGTTGCATGTTGTTGCACAATGTTGCACTCGTCTGACACCTTGTTGCATGTTGTTGCATAATGTTGCACTCGTCTGACCACCCTGTTGCATGTTGTTGCACTCGTCTGACACCTTGTTACATGTCGTTGCACAATGTTGTACTCGTCTGACCACCTTCGACGTCTTCGTGCAACTTCACCACTTCGTTCGCGTCAGTTCACTTTGGCGGTCAACAAACAGGAAAATCAGTGTTTCTGGCCATTTCGCATTATGCAAACTAAAATTTAGGTCTCATCAAGACCTAAATGACCTGTTTAAGATAATCTAATATGTTCCGTTTGTTTGGCCAACCAATTTACGCAACATTATAAAACATCGAGGCCCATGCAATGATGTTGTATGAAACATGTTCCGTTCATTTGGCCAGCTCCAACGCGCAACAGGATGTAACAAACACCCATGCAACATGTGTAAGATGTTGTACCGTTTGATCGGCTTTTTATGAATGATATATTTAACTACTGTAAATGTTATTACGACTTTGGTGAAAATCGTCCAATCCCGTGTAACATCACCAACCTTCTAGTTTAAAGATTGACAGTATAATAGAAATATAAAAGTGTATATAGTGTGCTGCGTAGGGTAGTGTTAAAATACGAATCAAAGACTCGAGAAGGTTCCTAACGTTTCGAGTAAAGGTCCTTCAACAAAGGGTGAAGCCAGAGAATAAAACGTAAGACAAAGGGCCTCCATGTCTCTGACGAAGGGCCCTCACTCGAAACATTACATTTCCTATTCGACATTACCAGTGGCGTGCGCTCGCAGCCTCGCAGTAAACTAACCTTTTAGAGTTTTTGATTAGTATAATATATAGCTACGTTTACACCCTGCGATTAATCGCGTCGATTTATGGTTTAAACGCATGGTGAGTAAGGAAAATAGGAAGAAGAGTAAGGATTATGAGCCCACAAATCATTCCGCTGACAGTTTCTCGTACTTAACATGCATCTAAACCATTAATCGCAATAGGCAATTCCCGCTATAGCAATGCATCATGGGAGTTGTGGGATACTTTCACTTTCAGACGAAATGGCCGCCACGAAGCGAGCATTTTGCTTGAAAGAATTACTGGCTTTTTTAATAATATTTTCTTCCACCAAAGAGAATTTTACAGTTCTCATTAGGATTGTGCGGGTATGAACCACATTCTGCGCCAAAGACAGTGAAATCGTAGCTGAAATAAGCGAGAAAATGACTTCAGAGTGATTCATGGAGCGACTATTCTTCGAATAAAAACGTTCTTGAAGAAGGGCCTTTCTGGACATTAGCGGGTGAGTAAGCGCATGGATTGCTGCACAGTAAATCATTCGGCTTCAGTGACATGTATGAATGGTTGATCTGTCAGGATCGCGTAGTTGTTGTGTTGGCATGTATTTCTTAATACTTTTTTTGCTTGTTGAAATGGACAAGGTCTGGCGTTGTGCTCGATCAGTTGTTCGATAATTGTCTCCTCGCGAGACAATGTTTTTTAAATTGTTTTGGCGCGAAATAAACCTGTTTCAGGTATTTTACAAAAGCTCCAAGTGCAAAGCACTTTCGCCTGGTTTCTTGTCGTAGTTTTCCTTTTCTTATTTCCATTGTTGTCGTTGGTTCGTATCCTCTCAAAATAACAAGTAGGTTCGAGAATTAGTTTAGGTTGTAAATATAATTTCAGGACTATAAATTCACTAAATATTTTGAAAAACTATAGAGTTTTTTTACCAATAAACCTTTTAAAATATTTAATGTAAATATAGGAAATAAATCTCTCAATGTAAATGTAGAAATATTATACTTATAATAATAAACTAGTCCATGTAGTTAAACCATAGATAGTGTAGTTAAATCGTAAGAATAATTCTAAATTTGTAGTTTAAATAATTTGTAGTTTATATAATAAAGTTATATCATAAAATATACTGTATATATATTTTATGATGGAGGATGAACCTTGTACTTCAGTGGAGGAAAAGGAACAATTGCTAGTTACAGAAACTACAAGAAATAAGAGCTTGAAAAAGAAAGGAAAATGTGGTGGAACATGTTGCTGTGTCCCTAATTGTGTTAGCAACTCTAGAAAAAATCCAGAGCTCTCATTTTACAAATTTCCAAAAGACCCCAAGCTAAGAAAGACTTGGTTACATTGGGTGAGCAGAACTGACTTCACACCAAATGAGCACCACAGAGTTTGTTCAAAACACTTTGAGGGTGGGCTATTGTACCCAAACTTATCAAGCCTACCCCAACCAAACCTCGACCAACATACAGATGTAGGGAAAGAACTCAGACTGTGCTGGATGATTTCCAAGCACAAGTGGACACTCTGAACACATGCAAGATTGCTGAAACAACAAAAGCAACAACAAGAAGTTGATATTTTAACTCTCAGGGAAAAGCTTGACCAACAAACATTTTCTGTTCAACGCTTTAAAAGCAGTGATGCTGATTTTGAATTATACACTGGATTTTCAAATTACAGTACATTCAAAGGCTCTGTATGATTATCTTTGCCCTGCATGTTCATTTTCAGTTCCCCATTGACAACTTGCATTTCTTGCTGTGTGAGAAGTCTTAATGACTTTGTTTATTATGCTCTTAGGGTAGATGGTTTGTCGTCTCTTCATCACTGAGCCAAATATTGATGATGTCAACCGACATCTTCTTTAGGCATACCATTCTGCACAATCACTCTGTGCACGTGTGTTTTTCTCTATTTCTAAACATGTCTTGTTGTCGACTAGTAATCTGTCTTTGACAAACTCTGTGCATTTTTGTTGTACGGGAACTGCAGAAAAATCAATTTGTTCATTTAATTTTGCCAGGATATGCTGTCTTATAGCTGTTGCTTCTAGTTTACTTCCTGCTGCTTCTGCATTAAGCACTCTCTGCCTGGATGGTAATTTGTTGACATCAAATTCACATGGAATGCAGTCATTGTCTGTGAGAAGTCCAATTAAGGAGCAATTACTTCCAGCTGTTTCCAAGCCAACTTTAAGTCGTTCCAAGTCACTTTTGCTGATCTTCTCTGATGTTGAACTATACATTGCCCTCTTGCCTTCTACAATAGGACGTTTACGGCCATTTTTGTCCTGGGGGAAAATAAGATCCTCAAAAAGAATGACTTCCCGTGATACAGCTTTTTTGGGTACATGCCACTGTTGAAGTTCCTGAGTACACGTTTTGTCATCGGGTATCTCAGTCAGTCCTAACTCTATAAAGTCCAAAAGTTGAAACAAAAGGACTGCTACATGCTTGCAACGAGCTCCAGCAGGGCAGTAACATTATGCAAACACAATATCCCCAGAGATTTGGTCCAATTTTTGCAGTTCCCATACAAAATTTGGTCCAATTTTGGATTTTGGTCAGATTTGACTAGGCTCTCGGCAACGGCTTCCGTAGCTCAGTGGTCAGAGCACTGCACTAGCAATCGCAGGGTCACGGGTTCAATTCCAGCCGGAAGGCCGCTAAGTTACATTTTTCGCAACTGGTCCTGGTTTGGTCTTAAAATGTATGTATTCCAACACTCGAAATTTTCCTTCACCATAAATCCTTTCAACATGTAGTTTGATCGAGTGAAATGCCAAATATTACATATAATATACCCAGAATATAAACCAGATACTCTTTTTTCGCATTTGGGCACTTACTTTACAATGAACAAGGAAATGGACTGCTTCAGGACCTTTCTTTACATTTTGGTTTGACCTTGATTTGTGTTGTAAACCCAGCCTTAAAAAGGCAATATCCACTTTTCTTGTGTTTTAAGGCCTCTGCAGGCTTGTGATCTGCTGTTTTTCCAGATTCAAAAATTTAGTGTTCTTCCAATTTTTGATATGAAAAGCCAGGGATATCTGTTAAGTTCTTTGTCCACATTTCACCTCCTGGAACTAGCAATTGTATCTCTCTTTTACTCTCCACTGAAGTACAAGGTTCATCCTCCATCATAAAATATATATACAGTATATTTTATGATATAACTTTATTATATAAACTACAAATTATTTAAACTACAAATTTAGAATTATTCTTACGATTTAACTACACTATCTATGGTTTAACTACATGGACTAGTTTATTATTATAAGTATAATATTTCTACATTTACATTGAGAGATTTATTTCCTATATTTACATTAAATATTTTAAAAGGTTTATTGGTAAAAAACTCTATAGTTTTTCAAAATATTTAGTGAATTTATAGTCCTGAAATTATATTTACAACCTAAACTAATTCTCGAACCTACTTGTTATTTTGAGAGGATACGAACCAACGACAACAATGGAAATAAGAAAAGGAAAACTACGACAAGAAACCAGGCGAAAGTGCTTTGCACTTGGAGCTTTTGTAAAATACCTGAAACAGGTTTATTTCGCGCCAAAACAATTTAAAAAACATTGTCTCGCGAGGAGACAATTATCGAACAACTGATCGAGCACAACGCCAGACCTTGTCCATTTCAACAAGCAAAAAAAGTATTAAGAAATACATGCCAACACAACAACTACGCGATCCTGACAGATCAACCATTCATACATGTCACTGAAGCCGAATGATTTACTGTGCAGCAATCCATGCGCTTACTCACCCGCTAATGTCCAGAAAGGCCCTTCTTCAAGAACGTTTTTATTCGAAGAATAGTCGCTCCATGAATCACTCTGAAGTCATTTTCTCGCTTATTTCAGCTACGATTTCACTGTCTTTGGCGCAGAATGTGGTTCATACCCGCACAATCCTAATGAGAACTGTAAAATTCTCTTTGGTGGAAGAAAATATTATTAAAAAAGCCAGTAATTCTTTCAAGCAAAATGCTCGCTTCGCGGCGGCCATTTCGTCTGAAAGCAGTGCTCTCACATCCTGTTGTTAGGAAATCCTTAGATTCAGGGTTAAAATTCCTTAGATTGACTAAAATTTCCTTAAAACCGTGACCGAGCCTGGTTCCCAGGAATATGAGGCCTGGGAACCAGTGGAAAAAGGCGGGAAAAAGGCGGGAAAAATTAATTTTGTTGTCATCAGTCATATAGACAATATAATTTATATAAACAAGTGTAAAACAACTGTCAACAGCCAAGGCGAGGGCCGAGCAGGCGAGCATGTCGGACTCGGAGTCGGAAGATGAAGAAATTAGCCCTCCGAAAAAAAAAGTGAAAACCAAACTGTATGAACAAAAATTCCGTTCAGATTGGTTGGGAGATCCTGCGTTTAAAGACTGGCTAATCGCACCGTCGAATGGAAAGAGCGAGCCTTCATGCAAGGTATGCACGAAGAAGATTTCTTGTTCAAAAACTGCTCTTCAAAGACATGGTCTTTCTGCGCAGCACAAGCAAGCATGTCTACGTGCAACAAACCAGACTTCCATTCATGCTAGCCTTCAAAAGCAACAGTCAGCAGATATATACAAGGAGACCACGACAGTGCAGATAGCGGCCTTTCTTGCAGAGCACAATCTTCCGCTTAGACTGAGCCCCTCACTCCTAGAGTTGATGAAAGCAAGAGCCCCTAAGAATGGAAAAGAGTCAAAGTCCCTTCAAGAAATACAGATGGGGGCCACCAAATGTACGAATGTGATTCGCCAAGGTGTCGGACTGTATTACGCAAAAGAGTTGACTGCGATCCTGCGCCAAAAGCGATTCAGCATCATCCCAGACGAGACTACCGACGTGTCCACAGAGAAGCAGTTAGGAGTTTGTGTCATGTATGTTGACGAAAAGGATTTAACACCAGTAACCAGATTTTTGGATATAGTTGAAGCCACCGACGCAGGAGCGAAGGGACTATACAAAGAGATGAAGGGGATCTTTGAAGAGAAATCGATACCTCTTACCAACATCATCGGTTACTCGTCAGATACATGCAATGTTATGTTCGGGGAGAATCTAAGTGTTTCAACCCTTTTGAAGAAAGATGTGCCACATGTTTCAACAATCAAATGTAGCTGCCATATGATCCATCTTTGTGCATCTCATGCCTGTTTGAAGTTGTCCACATCACTGGAGGACTTGTGCAGAAACATCTATTCCCATTTCAGCCGATCAACGCTCAGACAGAAGGATTTCACACAATTCCAAACGTTCGTGGAAGCCCAACCTCACAAGCTGCTGAAACTCGCTCAGACAAGATGGCTGTCCCTCGAAAGCTGCGTTACGAGAATTCTGGAGCAATGGGAAGCACTTCGTCTATATTTCATTGCATTCGTGGCGGATGGCAAAGATCCTTCGTACACAACAGAGAGTATTCTTAAGGGCTTGAGCAATAAGTTTGTGCTTGCTCAGTTAGAGTTTTTAAGCGCGCAGCTACATCGTCTCAACGAGTTTAACACCATGTTCCAGACGACTGCACCAATGCTACATCATCTTAGAGAAGCGGTGAGGAAGCTACTGAAAGAAATTCTCAGCGACTTCATTCTCATCGACGTGGTCAGGACACAGGATCCCTTCACGATTAGCGTGGATCGCATGGACATTCGATTACCGTTGGATAGGGCGTACATGGGAATCTTGGCTACATGTACACTACAAGAATGTGGAGATGATCTCGATTCAGTGCTGAAAGTCAAGAAGGCTTGTGTAGAGTTTCTCGTTGAGCTAGTCAAGCAAATACGATCACGCTTCGTCATGAACGATCCAATTTTTCGGCGTGGTAGAATTTCTCATTCCAAGCAATGCGATCAATTGTTCACCTCCATCATTACACGAGCTGTTCTTGACGCTGCCATACTTGGGTGACGTCGCAAACAAGGCACATGCTGACCTGGAATGGAGAAGGCAATCTTTGGAGGAGTCGGCAGAATTGACGCCTGATGAACCGTCGCATATTTTCTGGCAGAAGAGGCTAAACGCAAAGACAACCAACGGATCTTTCAAATATCCAAATCTACGAAAAGTTGTCGCCTGCGTGATGTCCTTGCCGTTCTCGAATGCATCCGTTGAGAGACTTTTCAGTCTACTTAAGTTGATAAAAACCAGCATGAGAAATGCACTAAAGAGAGAAACACTCGTTGGCCTTATGCACGCCAACGAGGGAATGAAAGTCCATGGAATCCATGCACACCAAGTAGAATTGGATGAAGATTTTGTGCGCATGGTTAAAAATGTGAAAAGCAATCTCACTGACAGTCAGGTTCGAGAACTTATCACAGAAGAGTTGAAAAAAACCAGTGATTGATCAACACATATTATGCAAAAGAGCGAACATCTGTTATTAAACAGTCAGACTCATATTAATGACAACAAATTTTATTTGTTGTCACATTTTGTTCAATTTTCATGACTTTTGTTAATAAAAGTAAATATTTCAGATAAAATTCAGAATTCCTTAGAAATTCCTTAAAAAATATAATTCCTCAAACAATTCCTTAAAAAAGTAAAAAAAGGTCGAAATTTCCTTAGTTTAAGGAAATTTCCTTAAAAGTGAGAACCCTGTCTGAAAGTGAAAGTATCCCACAACTCCCATGATGCATTGCTATAGCGGGAATTGCCTATTGGTGTGGCCTACATCAGGTCGGACACAACGTCAGAAACGTTGACAAAGGTATTACATAAGTAATAATAAGATTGTGTTTTTCTGCCTGGTTTGTTAATAACATATTATATCTAAAATAACGGTGCAAAGTGCAGTTGTTCGTGCATTTTCTAGACATTCAACATGAGACTATACTTAAATCTCGTTGACACGGGCGACTTTTACTGTTTTTCTGCGATTTTTCTTGTTATTTTACGTGAGTGGATTTGAACACAGTAATTGCTATTTAAATAATTAAGTTTGTCTAATATGAAAGAACTCGTAAAATGATAGAGTAACACCTATTTTACAACTTTCCCATATTTTACTTCGTTTTTGAAATATTTCAGTTTGCTTGATATGTAAATAAGATGGTCGAGAATTTTCACTCCTTCAAATGGTTTTTCATCCTTTATTAAATAAGAATTTTCACTCATTAAAAATGTCTTATAACTCAGTGATTGCTAAGTTTACAACGTTCATTATCACGAGGAGATATTATACGCATATTTTCAAGTAAATTTGTAGAACAAACCGTTGAAGATGGAACTAATATTTTAATGAGTGAAGATGGAACTAATATTCTAATGTGTGAAAATTCTCTGCCCAACACGTCAGAGACCATCTCATTTACATATCAAACAAACTGAAATATTTCAAAAACGAAGTAAAATACGGAAAAGGTGTTACTCTATCATTTTACGAGTTTTTTCATATTAAACAAACATAATTTTTGAAATCAATCCTTTAAGAAATAGAATACATTTTCCGTGTTTCCATGGTTATAGAAATCATGTAGAAACAGAAGTGGAATTTTGGGAGAACGAGAAATTGTCGTGGAAACGCGAGCCCGTGGCTATTTCGAGTTCTAAACTTCCACGAGTGTTTCTATAAACTGTATGGGAACAGGGAAAAAATGATTTCTATTTCTTTTATAAAATTACATTTTGAAAATAGGTAAAACCGTAGGAATAAGGTCGTGAAAATGTAAATTCTCCTTATCAATACAAAAATCCCTCACAGCTGTTAATGCGACTGAATTGTGAGAGAAAAAGCAATTTGTTAGACAAGAAATACGCGAGTGTTGTCTTAAAAGATCAAACTTTTACATTTTTAAACTTTTTAAAAATGTTTTAGCAACCTTTTGTTTGAATTCAAAAAAGGCGTTAAAATTTTCGTGTTTCTATACAGTTTTATAAAATAACAAATTAAAAACGCACGCGCTGATTGGCTGAAAGCCGTGTTTCTATAACTCGATGGCAAACATAGATTTTCCCGCCATTTTTATAAAATGGACTGTAAGACGAACCTTTGCTCACAAACAGCTAAAATGTCAATAAATATGTTCTGTGACAGCCAACAAGAAGAAAAACGAGAAGATTGGATGCTTTTCTTCACAGTTAAGAGCG
Source organism: Chrysogorgia sp. JL179-B06 (assembly GCA_035772405.1). NCBI lineage: Eukaryota > Metazoa > Cnidaria > Anthozoa > Scleralcyonacea > Chrysogorgiidae > Chrysogorgia > Chrysogorgia sp. JL179-B06. The sequence continues at coordinate 1,680,421 of JAYKKM010000348.1, forward strand.
TTTATGTTCATTTGAGCAGCCAACGATGCTGTCTAGCGCGAGTAAGGAGAATGTATATTTTCATCATTTTAATAAAAGAGTCTTATTACTTATTTCCTCAGTGTTATTTTATAAAAGAATAGAAAACATCTTTCCATGTTCCCATACGTTATAGAAACACTCGTGAAAGTTTGGGAGAACTCGAAATAGCGTGGAAACACTCGCCCTGCGGACTCGTTTCTCATTCTCCCAAACTTCCACTCGTGTTTCTGTAACTCTATGGACCCTATTTATTAAATAGAAACACGATTTAGCCAACTGTTGTGGTGTCCTCCTGCCTTTTATTTTGCGTATGGCAAAGTTATTAAAATAAAAATAAAATGAACACGGGTGATTTCAAAAAGCATTTGTCGCAGCAGTTCCGAGCAGAGTTGGCCTTAGTCAAACAGAATTTAGTCGAGAGGGAAAGAGTCTTGCATGACAGAGGGAGACGGATGTTGTATAAGATGTCTGGCACAGAAAAACTGCATGTCTAGTTAAGGAGGGTTCCGCGAATTAAACATTGGAGACCGCCAAAACATCGCACGTGTAAACGAGTTTCAGGGTACGTGTAAAACACGCTACGAATAAATAAGGCCAATTTCTTATCCTGGTCCTGAGAATATTGGGGACAGCATAAGTAATTGGCACGATTATTTTCACAGTGCATGTAAATCCGTAGTCAATTTATCCCGAGTGAACCCTCCCGCAAGCAATCGTCGTCTGGACAATCTTTTTATAATAGTATTAAGTTAGTATTAGAAAACCATTATAGGCAGGGGGTTAGCAGTTCTGATATATATTTCATCAACAGGCATGTCCGATCGTATGAAAGCAGTACAATCTCTCATTTCGTCCCAACTCTCGCGGATACTAAAAAAGATCGTCCAGAAGGCGATTGCTTGCGGAAGGACGCCCGGGATAAATTGAATACCATGTAAATGTAGGTTTAGGCCTTTTCATACGAGCCCGCAACATAAAATTATAAAACATAATGAAAATTCATGACACTTACTGTTCTCGATAAATTCTGCGACAATATTGTAATACACTAGTACAGTATACACTAGTAATACAGTATACACTAGTACAGTATAGTATACACTCGCAGTATACTAAATGTATACTAGAAGAAAATAGTATACAGTATGGAAATGTCTCACTGACCGGGCCGTCTCACTTACCGCAGGACCATGTGAAAAGACCCTTAGTAATAATACAGGTATAGTCACTATTCAAATTGTAATATCGTTCACTCCTACACTGGACTATCCAATCTCGTACTCAGAGACAATAATTCCTTGGGCGCGCGAAGAGCGCGAGTGCTTAGCTATGGGAACTATCTACATGGGCTGCAGTAAAGCAACAAGCCATTTTTATTGCGTCGTAATTTGACTACAATTATACCAAATTGCTTTGCCAATATCCTTTGTGATTTAAATGCTTACTCCCACGAGTGACCACAGAAATAGAGTAATTGACAAGATTTTACGAGCTTGAGAGCACGAGAATCAAGGTTGGAATATGCAGACAGGGACATGCAGAAAGGAGGTTGGGATATCTAGGACATGCAGCAGTAAGGAGGCGATGAAGAACCCTCGAAGGGAGCATGATGGATATTTGAAACGAGAGGGAAGATACCAAGAGGATGGCCAAAGTTATGATGGTGAAAGAGTGTGGTGAAAAAGGACATATAAGAAAAAGGACTGATACAAGAGACTATGGAGGAGTGTGGATAAGGCGAAGAAAGAAGAGGTGAATGCTCTCAACTCAAGCTGGTAGCACAGAAGTAGTCAAATAATTCAGCCATGCAAAAGGCTTGTTCCACTACTGGAGCTGTTGGTGACTTATCCGGGGAATAAGTTCTATCCAATTCGCTATCAAAATGACAGGGCAGATTTATAGGCCGCGGATAGTGACTTACCCCCCGGGCTTCCAACAAACAAGGCCCAGGCACTCTAATATACAATTTTTCGAACCTTTAATGAACATCCTGCACAGCCTCTGATTCACATCTTAACCAGCCGCTCTGCTCGATCAATAATTGACTGAATTCTTCCCTCAGACTTCTGCGCTGCGACAGACTTCGATACAGTGGCCTCATCGGAGTTAATATTTATGCCCACTTGTTGATACGGTTTGTTTTCGGAAAATTTCCTCTCGAATGCCTGATCACTTGTTGTGCTCCGTTGCACATCCGGGCGTAAAGTCTCGCTAGTAGTGACATCCGAAGAGCGGGTTAATTGCGCGCTTTCCTTGTTAACATCATTTCCCTGCGAACTTAGTTTCCAGTGTTGGCGGTTAACAGGAGCTGTTTCATGCTGTCCAAGTGCAGGAGTTGATGACTTTTGAGAGACCGAGACATCACGGGCAACATAACTCTCTAAGCGACAAAATTGTACACAAAAGATTGTTCCGTTAGCACGTAGTGCGCACACGCGTCGCCACTTGAATGTAATTCGGAGAATTCAAAAGCCTTTACCAGCAGTCGGTAATTTAAGAAAATACTATGAAATAAGAAACAAACTCGATAATTAACATCTTGTCAACTCAAGATTCGAGTTAAGAAAGAATTTCACAAAACAATTATGAAACGGTATAAATATTTCCGACTGTCATTGTGTCCCGTTTCTCAAGAAAACATTCCGAAACTGAACATGGAATAACATGGAATTCAAGAATTTCTCGCAAAAACGCAGTTACCTTTAGCGATTATGATTTGTTAGTCCGAAGACAACGATGTACCGTGCATGGGGCTCGCTAACTTGCAAAAGGCTAGCAAATCTTTTCGTGTAGTAATTCAAAAATAAAAACTTTAGAGAAAAAGGTAGGGCTGTCCGTGACAATGTTTAGAAACCAAAAGATTAGACTCTCTTAGAAGATCCTTTTTTTGTCTGTTAATACAGCAAGACACAGTACACTGTGCGCGTACATTTGACTTCACCTCAGTCAAAGTCAACGGTTAAAAACATACATCACGTTACTTGTAATTAAAAATGTTATTGCGGCGGTACAGCTGCAGCGGCCGCTCCCATCAGTGTGTGAGAACTGTAGGTGTAGAAAAGAACTCTTGAACTGTGTGAGTATTGAGTTATCGAGAATAGTCGTCAGCAATGGAATATATAAAGGAAGGTTTTGCTTAATAAGTATAATACACTGTAGGTAATCATATGATAGCGAGCACAATTAACATTTAGACTACGAGTAATAATTGAAAATTGTGCCAATTTTCGACGATTTTCAAATATCACAAGTATAAATCCTTAATTGTACGAGCAATATCATATGATTACCTTGTATATTATATGCATGACAAAATTTGATCTGCCATTTCTCTTGTTTTGGGAAAATTATTAATTGTACCGTTAGAGTTGGGCGGTATGGGAATTTCAATACCGGTATTCGATATTCGAAAAATATCACGGTATACATATGTACCTGTAACCGTTACAATATTTTAGCAAATGTGTGATCTACAATAAGTACAGTAAATCAGTGTTTTACTTTTATTACATATTTCAACTCCATATTCAAAAGCCTGGTCTTCATATATGATCGCTACGATGAGTACGATCACCATGATTACTCAAAAGTCAAAAATGAACTCAGCGATCAAACGGAAACCACAATCGCTATTGTCGCGATCGCCGAGACAGAAAATTATCCATCTTAGCGATCGTTTAAAAGTTAAAATCTAATCTATATATTATTTCGCGTGCACATTGTGTTTGTTTCTCATTTGTGAACTTTTCTTGCAGTTTAAATAAAAATATAAACTGATGAAAGTCATGATACCGGTATATCTTACGGTATAGTGTAACAACGGTGTGCCGGTATAGTGTCAGAACCAATACCGGCATACCGGTATCAACTAAATATCGTGAATAACTAAAAATACCGCGGTATACCGCCCAACTTGTATATGTACCGTACAATTGATAAAATAACTGTACTCCTCTCAATCAACTAATCAGAACGCAGTAATTTTGACATGCATATTAAATAAAGGGAGTTAACATTTGTTGCATAGAACAATGTCCAGATTAATTTCAAAACACTTCTGTAATTAGTGTAACATTTCTGAAGCTGAACTTTAGATCTGTAACACGGAATCAACAAGTACTGTAATTGAGCAGTAATTGGCGCAAGTTGTTGCGGTATCCATGCGACATGTACTACTTTCTCTTTGTTGTTGTTATTGCATGTTGTTGTTATCACTATGACACTGTCTGTTTTTACATGTGTGCTTCTTTGTAATTCTATGTAGTACCTATAACCTTAAAGTTACTTGTACATGCCAAATAAATAAAATAAATCTACAGTACCTTTAATCTTCTGTTGGATTCCCTGTTGAATGACTTAGTTCTTTCTGGATAAGTCTTCCACCTGTCTACCAAGTAATTCGTTTTTCTTTACCAGTTGATTCATCTGCTCACCAATATTTCCCCTTTGAGAGCGATGTTGTTTTCTTGATTGAAGGAACAAAAACAATGTACATGATTGTATAAGTTACAACAGAAGTTGCAGTCTTGCAGAGGGAAAAAGTTGAGTGCTAGATGTTAGCACTTCTATTCCTACAACACTACAATACATATTACTTCTCCTGCTGAATTTCTCCTCTTCATTGTGAGCAGTAAATTAAAGATATCATCATGGGTATTTCGTCGATTTCAATATAATAAATGGGACATTATTACATGGTCGCTTGCAGATACAAATTTTATTTTTAAGTGTTGGTAATATCTTTAAATCCTCTTATTTTATTTCTCTTGTTTAAGAGTCATGTCAAGGTTGTACGAAGATGTTTTATGTTAGGGAGGCTTGTCGAGCACTGAAGGCGCTCGTGAGGCATGCTCCCCTGAATTTTTTTTGATTTTCGCACTCTCTGAAACGAGATTTCCTGCATTTTGAGGTCAATATCTGACTAGTTTCTGGAAACTAGTTGCACATGGTTGAACTGATCTGTGTTTGAAACTTGTGTACGAGCAAGTGCCACCCAACCCCGCTTTTCTTTTTAAATCTACATGCTTCGAGGTTAATTCTGGTGCAATCTGAGTAGCAAGTAATCACTTATTTCATTTTCTAGCTAGAATTGTAGCGAAGAAAATACCAGGTCGGATATAAAGGTCGGATATAAAGATCGGATATTCCTCTGCGCCATACATCTGTCCTAACTGGCAGCAGAAAACTTGTGCTTTGACGTCAAATTTTTAGGGGGGCTCAGCCCCCTGTGCCCCTGCTTGCTACTATGTAATATAGTTATATGCATGTAGCAGAATTTCTTGTAATCAATCCATTTAAAAATGTAAATGCATGCAGTGGCAATGGAATTTCAAGTAAACAGTTTCTAAACTATGGTTGTACAGGTATAGTTCTGTACAGTAGTGCACAAGATGACTCTGTTCATCTACAATTAGAGACAAGCTCTTGCCACTGCAATTACATAACTCATATATCTGCCAAGACTTAATCCAGATTGATGTACAGTACTTACACTTCACTTTGAAGGTTTTCATTTTGTTTCTGCAAACCATGTTTTTCTTGTTTCAGTTGTGTGTGGTTAGACATCAGGTGATTTGCTTTCTCTGAAAATGATCATAGTAAACTCAATCAGTCAAAGAGTGACCACATATTACCCGAACATCCAAGTCCCATAGTATTATATTACTAGAAATATGTTCCACAGTAACCCCTCACCTTCCCCCATCCATGGTCCCCAGGGCCCAGACCATGCACGCCGTGTTTGTAGTTTATAAAACGCTATTTCGTCGTACATAGATTTTGAACGTTATCTCGGCCAATATTTACTTGATTTCAATTCTGAAAACAGATTTGGAATTACCGAGTCTTATTATATAATAGACAGTGTTTTATTGATGGTTCCGCCACTATAAATAAAACTGATAATCACACATGTGCAATTATTTATGGTAATCACACATGTGTTGATTATCATGTGTTAAAATGTTTGTAAAATTGCTTCTTGTGCTCTATTTGTGTTGATTATATAATAAACAGAAAAATACATGGATGCTTGGAAATATGAAATTGAACGAGTGAGCGCAATGAACGAGTGAGATATCCTGGTCAACACTTGACATAAATTTCATATTTCTGCACATCCAGGAATTATTCTCTACATAAAAACATAACATACATGTCTATTATATTACAAGAACATGCGTACCCTTATGGCTTATGTACCCTTATGGTACCTTATGGCTCCACTGTAATACTAAATACGTCTATAAGTTCCAGATAACGTGTATATAGTAGATCCGTAGATGTAAATTCATTAAGAAAACAGCTAGCACATCAGCTTACCAGATAGTTTTTCAAAAGCTTCTTTTGATTGTAGCACAGAATACTTGAGGTTTGAAATTTCTTCTTTGTGATTAGACTACCGTTACAACAGAAAGAGTGAATTGAAAAGTTAATAATGCTTGTTTTGAAAAATAGCATTTATTACACATTATAAAATAACTAGAAGTAAATGAGCGAGAACACGCTGTCTGGTTGGTTACTATAAGCTCAAAAACCGTACATTATAATTACTCAATACAGCATAAGCTGACATGATTCAGTGGTTAGTTTAAATCAAAAGTCAAAGAATACCTGGATACAAGGCTAATCAAGGTACTAACACAACAGAATGTTTTAACTGCAACGTTGAGTGCATTTTCATCGCTAAAATCGCCAATGTGTTTTCAACAAAGGCTTCCTAGCAATGCACATAGCAACGCCTCTTATAACAGGTAAATCTACATTTTTCATGGCTTTATTGTTAATTTAATGGTGTTCTTTAATAAAAGAAATAAAAAACTTTGTCTTTTGTTATTATCGAGTTATAATGGCACTTGAGAAGCTATAGTAAAACACTCGGCTATTGCCTCGTGTTTTACACGCATCTCTTGTGCCATTATAACTCGATAATCACATGCTACACGCTTAAGACTAAAAACATAAATATCACATTTTTATCACTAATTTTATGTCAGAATACAAATAGTTTGTAGTGAATGAAAAGTTTACATACAGTATGAGGGCTCCTCTGTGGAGGGCTCAATTTGAACACATTGGAATGGAATTAGAGAATTGCATTTGAATATTTCTAACTGGTTTATATAATAACTACATACCGTATATGTAGAACAATGGCATGGTAAACTACAACAGCATTAAGCCAAATAACAGTGGGCCCACATTGGCTACAGTATCACTTGAATTATATTTTTACAATATATACAATATTAAAGGCAATGAAACAATGTTTCACACAACTGAGTGTAACATAACAGACTAGCGCAATTGCAACACATAATAATATACATTGTATTCTATATTCCAATTGTAGAATTGTTGTTCAGATGATTTTGACCACATGGAACATCAATTTGACCAGACCACATTCTCCAAACATGCAAGCTGTGTCACCAAGTTGTCCACATGCATGTGTGTGATAATGCTCTGCACATGAAAGAGTCATTCAGTAATTTAGATAATTTGATAAAAACCTTTCAAGGAACCATATTTTGAGCATATTTTCTTCTACGTACATATAACTTTTTTCCTACACAAATCTTAGAGCTTGTTTGTCCAAAGGAAATAAAATCCCGAACAATAATTTTCTGCTCATAGAGGAAATCAAATCTCTGACACTTTTCTCGTTCACAAATGTCTTTGCAGCAATTTTGCTTCTGATCTCAGGGCCGTAGCACGAGAAAGTCAATTGGGGGGCCTGTAATGTCACCGCACTGCTGGGGGTGTCCGGTGGGGAAATATATAATAGGCTTAATTTATAATAGAAAATAATAGGCTTTCCTGACTTCTGAGAGTAATTTCCAACAAGTTTAAATCTAAACTGGCATGAAATCGCCAGAGCAAATTATTGGGGGGCTGTGCCCACCCCCTGCTACAGCCATGGATCTGTGGTAATATGATAACATGAGAGTGGTAGGGTTAGGAATAGGGATATTTAGGGTTAGGGATTTTTAGGGTTATTTTGTTGCAATTGCATTTATGTTTTTGTTTTTTTTATTTAGCTTCGCCTGATAAAACATACACAATACAAGGCAGTACCAATTACTGTGGGCCTGTAAACATGTTTACATGTATATAGTGATGTTGGGCACGGCAATAATTGTTTTATTATATAGCCAAACACTTAGGCAGTTCAGGGTTTCTTTATAAAATCCCATCGATTTCAGCTTTTTTTGGCCTAAAAGATAGTATTTTGTCGAAAACGAGAAACTCGCGTAAAATATACTTACAGCTAGTCGTTGAAGTTCTTTAATATCTTTGCTCTTACTCGTGACTTCTCTTTTGAGCAAATTTAGCTTGCTGTTAAGAGCCCCCAGAGCGTTATGCTTTAGCATGTTTTGTTCATCGAGTTGTTTTATCCTTTCGGCTTGTCGTTCTTGATTCTGCTTTGCCTCTTTGACTATCATTTTATTTTTCTCTTTGCAAAGTGCTGAAGCTTCCTGATAAAACTTCAAGTCTCTTGCAAGACTGGTGTTCTTCGACCTTACATTGAAGATATAAGAGAAGGTCATGATAACGCCTAAAACGGCAACGACGAGAAAATAAAAGGGGAATTTCAAAGGTGAAGCCATATTTTGACGCAAAGTCAAAGACGTGTCAGCCGGATATTCGTACCTGAAACGTTTCTCCGGTTATGATGATATTTGAGTACTTTATGTACGGTCTATTTTAATGAATTTGCAACGGAATTCATTCGATTTCCGCTAGAATATACTGAATATTGCCATAAATTAATAAATAAATTCACTTACCTCTACATCAAGTCGTAGTTATCGTTTCTGTGTAATTTGGTGTGAAATCTGGCGTAATTGAGGCATTTACAGCGAGTTCGGTATCTGGCCTGTTGAAAACAATTTCTGCTGCGAGGGGTGTGGGGGTTAGGATTAGGGTTATTTAGGGTTAGGTTAGGATAAAAGTTGTTTCGGGTTAATCCCAAAAAATTTTCTGCGCGCGGATCAACGAAAAGAGGCCTGGGAACCAGGCAAGAATGGGAACTAGAACCTGACACGCAACGTGTCATTCACGTCAGCGAAATGTAATTCGAATTTGTCTTTTTTAATCGATAGAACTTTGATTGAATTTCTTCCAATCATTTTACATAGTTAAAGATATTCTCTTTTTACACCACCGCTCCGCGATCACTATATCTGCGTTCAATCTCAAGAATTAATGTCGCGAACGACTGAACGAGGAACAAGTATTAACAACCTCTTCTGCATACACAGTAAAAATAAATGCATAGTGTTACATCTAAGATCATCCGACTTATACTTGATGGCGTGCTAAGGTCGATAAGGTCCTCATGCTTATGTGGAACGACGATACCAGACGTCTCGCGTAGTATCTTGTGTTTCTGATCTTCTTCTTCGTCACGCCTGTAGAGAGACACTTTCCTCGAAACAGAGTAGCTGAAACTTCGTCTTGGCTTTGAATGAATTGAGAAGCTTCTCGAGTTCTCTATAAGAGAGGGAATGCTCAAATCAAATATGACGTTTAACCATAGTTCATATGTAATGATCGGTAGTGCTGGGTCTTTGGATTACCGTGATAATTCAACTACTGTAGATCAGCGATCAAACACTGATCAAGTCACTGCTACTTCGTGTACCAGACACAAAATATTACATTATTGAAATATTTAGTTTAAAAGTAGGGTTAGTATTAATTTATTTCAGGGTTAGGACTAGAGTTTTTATTTGGGTTATGTAAAGTTTCTGAATCCTGAGAAAATAACATCGATGTGTCTATGACCAGTCTATGTCCATTGTGTGTGTGGTACACGAAGGAGATTCCCTTTAAAAGGTTGTTACACTTTGGATTTGTTCTCTACAGGGTATATTAAATCCCAAAGTTAATAGAAGACAAGCAGACCATTTCATTCTCTTTCAACAATCAATTGAGAATTAACATAAAAAAACTCGTTCCACCAGTTACCACTAGCACTCTTCACTCTCGCCACTCTTCGCCAACGTATTTGTATTTCATCTTACTTTTGATGTTCCTCTTTGCTTAGAGCAGGAATACAGCGAAATGAATTTTCCAAGAAAGTCCTAGAGTATAAAAATAGACACAATAAGATATTACGGTAGATGTTGAGTTAACTAGGGATGAGCTGATAATCGGATATTTATCGGTAGAAGCCGATAATCGGCAACTTTCAGGCTTATCGGTTATCGGCCGATAGCATCAACATATATCGGCGTTTCCAATAAAAAACATGCAGCCCTGATGCTGGCTTTTTTCTAGTGATATTTCCTTCGTTTATCAAGAAAAACGCCAACTTGTTTATAAGATGCATTCTGTTCCACAATGAAAATTTGATGAGCTCAACATGACGTTTTTCTCGCTAGGTGAGACATGTTTTGTTTAATTCATTACTTTAATTCCGTTTTGCAGATGCCTACCGATCACATCATCTTAGGCAAATAACCTTACCTTTTAGTTCTAGAACATCCACAGTGTTACAAGTACATTTTCATTTATCAATTATTTTTCTTCTTAAAATCGCGTGATTGCAGTCTAACGTATTTTAAAAGCCAGAGACATGTGAACAACAGCCTCGGATGGTAATATGGCATGACACACCAGCATATCCGCTCTCAGGATCTAGAGCGTCAAATGCTGTTTGCCTCGGACAAATTAAATTGATTACTAGAGTACAATAAATATTGTAATCACGTTTCTTTTACTGGTCTATCAGTTCTTGTTTAATACGTTTTGCCAACGTTTCGCCCTAAATTCAAGTGCTAAAAGTTCTTGACGACCAATATCGGTAACTACCAATATATCGGCCGATAAGCCCGCAAATCATATCGGGATTTATCGTATCGGTAAATTGGATTTTTCGTTATCGGCTCATAGTTTGTTGGGTTATTGTTATATGTGTTTGTTCAGCAAGTGTAAGTGGAAATCGACGGCTTTAACAAAAGTACAACTTAAGTTAAAGTACATATATAAACATCGTTCAGTCAGATAAGAGCATCTCACAATATAATCAGAATGTTATAACCTGTTACAACTCGTTAACATGGTAAACATGGCTTGCTATATATCAATATTGTTTTTTTCTGTTCCAACAACCGTGAACAACAATACATTGTTTAATAAAGTAGAGTGCTGTCTCTCACTGTCGAGATTTTAGCAATCAAAGACTAGTGTTTCGAGCGGAGCCCTTCATCGGGAGAAAGGCCAAGGACGACACAAGTTGAAAGTACATGGGAAATAAACAAACTGGTAATTAATGAAATGCGAAACGGTGGGAAAAAACAAACTTGGAAAGGAACGAAGGTACACGAGCTAATAATAAAGTTCCTTGCAAACAAAAAAAACGTGTAGGAAATTACATAAAAGAAAAACGTTCGTTAAGGCCATAAGTGATTTAGTCACAAAAATTAATAATCACAGAAAAATTATAACCACAAACAATAACCACAGAAATGATTTCGAATGAGACATAAGCATTGTTTTATTTGTGAAAATATTGCCCTTACGACTCAAACTCAAAATGTAGATAGCAAGTAGCGTAGCCAATCAGATTGCAGCTGGCGGCACTACTGGATGTTGGGCCCCGGTGCGAGAAAAAAGTCTCTGAAATGGCATTTCTTGCATTTTGAGAGCACTTTTGAGTGAAATCTAAAGACCACAAATCACTTTTTTGTAGTGTATCATTATTTTTAAGAAATATTTTTAATAATAGCACTATTAATAAAAAGAGGCAGTTTACCGGATGCGTAGTACCGCCCACTGACTAGTTATTTCCCGCTGACGCAAATAACAGTATCAAGTGTTCTAGAAAAACGATTACATATTATGTTATTTACCAGATAGGGAGTACATATTGAAAAATATTTGCCCACGGTTTCAGAAACTGCCCAAGGGTCATTTATGATACCAAGGGCAAATATTTTTCTATATGGACCGACCAAAACGGTAAATAACATATTTATTTTTTATTATACAAGTGAAGGTGAAAGACTTGAGTTACTATAGGCTGCGTTTACACTTGAGCAAAAGTATCCGGATTCACATTGTTTTGCATCCTCATGGGAATAAAAAACAATACAAATCCGATTACTTTTGCTCTAGTGTAAACGCCATAGTTCATTAAAACTGCATTTGGATATGGAAAGAAAAACAAACCAAAATATTTTAGTTTTGTGTAATAAAGTTATTTCCAGCTTAATTGAATCAAATTATGTGTTAACTTTCCATTTTCAAGTTAATAATGAAGCAAAAATCACCATTAAAATTTTTAGCATTTAGGATTCCGTGACCATGGTGAGATATCAGAAAAAGCCGCTCGCTCAGGCAGCCAATCAAATTGAATGAATGCCTAAGGACTAATGATCAAACACAACAGTACATTCTACAGCTCTCTCCTCCGCAGAGGCTTGTTTGTTTGCATCGAGAAAAACACAAGAAGCCTGTGCGGAGGAGAGGGTATTCTACATTATATTTTATAACTTAAATACATTTATATAAATAATATAAAGTTACTACAAGAATATTTGCGTAATTGCGCAAAATGTACTCCCCAGCGAAGTCACTCAACTTATGATTTTATCGCGATAAAGCGATGTTACTTTTGACTGGACGATTTTAAATGTAACGCATTTCACGCAAACAAAATTGATGCCTATAACTATAAGCCATGATCAAACGGTAGGAACATTTTGGTGTAACATAGAACGTGCGAAAATGTTGCACTCGTTGGACTAACGTGTTGCATGTTGTTGCACAATGTTGTACTTGTCTGACTAGTGACTTATACCTTGTTGCATGTTGTTGCACTCGTCTGACTACCTTGTTGCATGTTGTTGCACAATGTTGCACTCGTCTGACCACCTTGTTGCATGTTGTTGCACAATGTTGCACTCGTCTGACCACCCTGTTGGCCTTCGACGGCTTCGTGCAACTTCGTTCGTGTCAGTTCACTTTGGCGGTCAAACAAACAGGAAAATCAGTGTTTCTGGCCATTTCGCATATATGCAAACTAAAATTTAGGTCTCATCAAGACCTAAATGACCTGTTTAAGATAATCTAATATGTTCCGTTTGTTTGGCCAACCAATTTACGCAACATTATAAAACATCGAGGCCCATGCAATGATGTTGTATGAAACATGTTCCGTTCATTTGGCCAGCTCCAACGCGCAACAGGATGTAACAAACACCCATGCAACATGTGTAAGATGTTGTACCGTTTGATCGGCTTTTTATGAATGATATATTTAACTCTACCTCCTCCGCAGGCGTTTTTTGGGGGAGGGGCGCTGGCGGAAAAAATTGATGTTATTACGACTTTGGTGAAAATCGTCCAATCCCGTGTAACATCACCAACAGGGCGCTTATATATATAAGCGCCCTGATCACCAACCTTCTAGTTTAAAGATTGACAGTATAATAGAAATATAAAAGTGTAGTGCTGCGTAGGGTAGTGTTAAAATAAGACTCGAGAAGGTTCCTAACGGGTGAAGCCAGAGAATAAAACGTAAGACAAAGGGCCTCCATGTCTCTGACGAAGGGCCCTCACTCGAAACATTACATTTCCTATTCGACATTACCAGTGGCGTGCGCTGGCAGCCTCGCAGTAAACTAACCTTTTAGAGTTTTTGATTAGTATAATATATAGCTACGTTTACACCCTGCGATTAATCGCGTCGATTTATGGTTTAAACGCATGGTAAGTAAGGTAAATAGGAAGAAGAGTAGGATTATGAGCCCACAAATCATTCCGCTGACAGTTTCTCGTACTTAACATGCATCTAAACCATTAATCGGGACACAACGTCAGAAACGTTGACAAAGGTATTACATAAGTAATAATAAGATTGTGTTTTTCTGCCTGGTTTGTTAATAACATATTATATCTAAAATAACGGTGTAAAGTGCAGTTGTTCGTGCATTTTCTAGACATTCAACATGAGACTATACTTAAATCTCGTTGACACGGGCGACTTTTACTGTTTTTCTGCGATTTTTCTTGTTATTTTACTGAGTGGATTTGAACACAGTAATTGCTATTTAAATAATTAAGTTTGTCTAATATGAAAGAACTCGTAAAATGATAGAGTAACACCTATTTTACAACTTTCCCATATTTTACTTCGTTTTTGAAATATTTCAGTTTGCTTGATATGTAAACAAGATGGTCTCTGACATCAGGTGCTGGGTTAGAGAATTTTCACTCCTTCAAATGGTTTTTCATCCTTTATTAAATAAGAATTTTCACTCATTAAAAATATCTTATAACTCAGTGATTGCTAGGTTTACAACGTTCATTATCACGAGGAGTTATTATACGCACATTTTCAAGTAAATTTGTGGAACAAACCGTTGAAGATGGAACTAATATTTTAATGAGTGAAGATGGAACTAATATTCTAACTACAGCACATGACGTCAGAGACCATCTCATTTACATATCAAACAAACTGAAATATTTCAAAAACGAAGTAAAATACGGGAAAGGTGTTACTCTATCATTTTCCGAGTTTTTTCATATTAGACAAACATAATTCTTGAAATCAATCCCTTAAGAAATAGAATACATTTTCTGTGTTTCCATGGTTATAGAAACAGAAGTGGAATTTTGGGAGAACGAGAAATTGTCGTGGAAACGCGACCGCGGGGGGGGGGGGGGGGGGGGGGGGGGGGGAGCGAGGCTTTTTATGACTATTTCGAGTTCTAAACTTCCACGAGTGTTTCTATAAACTGTATGGGAACAGGGGAAAAATGATTTCTATTTCTTTTATAAAATTACATTTTGAAAATAGGTAAAACCGTAGGAATAAGGTCGTGAAAATGTAAATTCTCCTTATCAATACAAAATCCCTTACAGCTGTTAATGCGAATGAATTGTGAGAGAAAAAGCAATTTGTTAGACTAGAAATACGCGAGTGTTGTCTTAAAAGATCAAACTTTTACATTTTTAAACTTTTTAAAATGTTTTAGCAACCTTTCGTTTAAATGTAGGTTTAGGCCTTTTCATACGAGCCCGCAGTATGGTCCGCTGAGTGAGATCTCACATTACAACTATTTCCCTTATTCCCGTGGCGTTCATATGGAAAGTGCGCTGGACCGCTTGGCGAGGATCTCAGTGGATGCGCTGTCGAGATCGGGTCATCACCTACCTATACTATCAAGTTTTGTGATTGGTTGATTCAAACAATAAAACAATATAATCAACCACAAAGAAACCAATGTCCTAACCCTATCACTTTTGTTCCATATAGCCAATCACAAAACCTGTTCATTTTAGGTACGTATTTACCCTCAAGATCCTCATCAAGCGAGATAAAATTGTTCCATATGAACGACTCATCTCGGCGGCCGGGATGAAATTGACAACGTTAATTGGTTTGTCGCATTTTAAATCTCTAACGTAAAACATAAAATTATAAAACATAATGAAAATTCATGACACTTACTGTTCTCGACAAATTCTGCGACAATATTGTAATACACTAGTACAGTATACACTATAGTACAGTACAGTATACACTCGTAGTATACTAAATGTATACTAGAAGAAAATAGTATACAGTATGGAAATGTCTCACTGACCGGGCCATCTCACTTACCGCGGGACCATGTGAAAAGGGCATGTTGTAAAACATGGACTGATAAAACATGGACTGGACTGATAAAACATGGACTGATAAAACATGGACTGATAAAACATGGACTGGACTGGACTGATAAAACATGGACTGATAAAACATGGACTGATAAAACATGGACTGGTAAAACATGGACTGGTAAAACATGGAGGGTTAGGATCTTTGTTGTTTTGGGGTTAGCGATTATTTGTTAATGTACATATAGACATCATATTATATGAGATAGCTACATTAACAAATAATCGCTAACCGCAAAACAACAATGATCCTAACCCTCCATGTTTTACCAGTCCATGTTTTATCAGTCCATGTTTTATCAGTCCATGTTTTATCAGTCCATGTTTTATCAGTCCATGTTTTACAACATGCCGTGAAAAGACCCTTATAGTAATAATACAGGTAGTCACTATTCAAATTGTAATATCGTTCACTCCTACACTGGACTATCCAATCTCGTACTCAGAGACAAGAATTCCTTGGGCGCACGAAGAGCGCGAGTGCTTAGCTATGGGAACTATCTACATGGACTGCAGTAAACAACAAGCCATTTTTATTGCGTCGTAATTTGACTACAATTATACCAAATTGCTTTGCCAATATCCTTTGTGATTTAAATGCTTACTCCCACGAGTGACCACAGAAATAGAGTAATTGACAAGATTTTACGAGCTTGAGAGCATGAGAATCAAGGTTGGAATATGCAGACAGAGACATGCAGAAAGGAGGTTGGGATATCTGGGACATGCAGTAAGGAGGTTGGGATATCTGGGACATGCAGTAAGGAGGTTCCGATATCTAGGACATGCAGCAGTAAGGAGGCGAGGAAGAACCCTCGAAGGGAGCATGATGGAGATTTGAAACGAGAGGGAAGATACCAAGAGGATGGCCAAAGTTATGATGGTGAAGGAGTGTGGTGAAAAGGGACATATAAGAAAAAGGACTGATACAAGAGACTATGGAGGAGTGTGGATAAGGCGAAGAAAGAAGAGGTGAATGCTCTCAACTCAAGCTGGTAGCACAGAAGTAGTCAAATAATTCAGCCATGCAAAAGGCTTGTCCCACTACTGGAGCAACTGTTGGTGACTTATCCGGGGAATAAGTCCTATCCAATTCGCTATCAAAATTACATGGCAGATTTATAGGCCGCGGATAGTGACTTACCCCCCGGGCTTCCAACAACAAGGCCCCAGCACTCTAATATATACAGTTTTTCGAACCTTTAATGAACATCCTGCACAGCCTCTGATTCACATATTAACCAGCTGCTCTCCTCGATCAGTAATTGACTGAATTCTTCCCTCAGACTTCTGCGCTGCGACAGACTTCGATACAGTGGCCTCATGGGAGTTAATATTCATGCCCACTTGTTGATACGGTTTGTTTTCGGAAAATTTCCTCTCGAATGCCTGATCACTTGTTGTGCTCCGTTGCACAGCCGGGTGTAAAGTCTCGCTAGTAGTGACATCCGAAGAACGGGTTAATTGCGCGCTTTCCTTGTTAACATCATTTCCCTGCGAACTTAGTTTCCATAAGTGTTGGCGGTTAACAGGAGCTGCTTCTTGCTGTCCAAGTGCAGGAGTTGATGACTTTTGAGAGACCGAGACATCACGGGCAACATAACTCTCTAAGCGACAAAATTGTACACAAAAGATTGTTCCGTTAGCACGTAGTGCGCACACGCGTCGCCACTTGAATGTAATTCGGAGAATTCAAAAGCCTTTACCAGCAGTCGGTAATTTAAGAAAATACTATGAAATAAGAAACAAACTCGATAATTAATATCTTGTCAACTCAAGATTCGAGTTAAGAAAGAATTAAACAAAACAATTATGAAACGGTATAAATATTTCCGACTGTCATTGCGTCCCGTTTCTCAAGAAAACATTCCGAAACTGAACATGGAATAACATGGAATTCAAGAATTTCTCGCAAAAACGCAGTTACCTTAGCGATTATGATTGTTGGTTTGGATCTACAACGATGTACCGTGCATGGGGCTCGCTAACTTACAAAGGGCTAGCAAATCTTTTCGTGTATAAGTAATTCAAAAATAAAAACTTTAGAGCAAAAGGTAGGGCTGTCCGTGACAATGTTTAGAAACCAAAAGATTAGACTCTCTTAGAAGATCCTTTTTTTGTCTGTTAATACAGCAAGACACAGTACACTGTGCGCGTACATTTGACTTCACCTCAGTCAAAGTCAACGGTTAAAAGCATACATCACGTTACTTGTAATTAAAAATGTTATTGCGGCGGTACAGCTGCAGCGGCCGCTCCCATCAGTGTGTGAGAACTGTAGGTGTAGAAAAGAACTCTTGAACTGTGTGAGTATTGAGTTATCGAGAATAGTCGTCAGCAATGGAATATATAAAGAGGAAGGTTTTGCTTAATAAGTATACACTGTAGGTAATCATATGATAGCGAGCACAATTAACATTTAGACTACGAGTGATAATTGGAAATTGTGCCAATTTTCGACGATTTTCAAATATCACGAGTAGTGTAAATCCTTAATTGTACGAGCAATATCGTATGATTAGCTATATACTTGTATATTATATGCATGACAAAATTTGATCTGCCATTTCTCTTGTTTTGGGAAAATTATTAATTGTACCGTTAGAGTTGGGCGGTATGGGAATTTCAATACCGCTATTTGATACCGGGTGACCCAAAAAAAAGTACTCCGGTTTGATTCATAATAACTTCTAAACGAGTGAAGCTATTAAACTGAAATAACTTTCATTAGATAGATGGAAGACTAACTTAGATTTTGAAATATGACAGTTGTATTTTACTTAAAAATTCACGGAGATATTAATGTTCAAACTCGGTAGCATATTTCTGGATGTGTCTAAAATATGCAAAAAACGCCGTATCAAATATTAATCAAGCTTTGCTCAACTGAAACACGCACTATTAGCAGTAAATAAACGACACTTGACAAATTGTTTATTATGAAACGAAGTATTATTATTCTTTACAAAATACAAGCAAGATTTATTCGTTCGGAATCGCGTGTCCTCTAGCACGAATGCACTGCCTAGCCCGTGACACCATTGCGTCGAAGGAGTCATGGATCATTCGTTGTTCTAGATTACGGCATGCTGCGAAGCTCTTCTAAATTCTACGGTTGCTGATCATGTGGTACATTCCAAATTTGTTCATGTTCAGAATAAACTCAGAATGAAACACAATCAAACCATAACTCCATAAGACATAACATGCAACTCCCCAGAGACATCCAACATTAAGAATTTGATACGGCGTTTTTTGCATATTTTAGACACATCCAGAAATATGCTACCTATTTTGAACATTAATATCTCCGTGAATTTGTAAGTAAAATACAACTGTAATATATCAAAATCTAAACTAGTCTTCCCTCTATCTAATGAAAGTTATTTCAGTTTAATAGCTTCACTTGTTTAGAAGTTATTATGAATCAAACCGGAGTACTTTTTTTTGGGTCACCCGGTATTCGAAAAATATCACGGTAAACCTGTATACCGTTACAATTTTTTAGCAAATGTGTGATCTACAATAAGTACAGTAAATCAGTGTTTTACTTTTATTACATATTTCAACTCCATATTCAAAAGCCTGCAGGTCTTCATATATGATAGCTACGATGAGTACGATCGCCACGATTGCTCAAAAGTAAAAAATGAACTCAGCGATCAAACGGAAACCACAATCGCTATTGTCGCGATCGCCGAGACAGAAAATTATCCATCTTAGCGATCGTTTAAAAGTTAAAATCTAATCTATATATTATTTCGCACACACATTGTGTTTGTTTCTCATTTGTGAACTTTTCTTGCAGTTTAAATAAAAATATAAACTGATGAAAGTCATGATACCGGTATATCTTACGGTATAGTGTAACAACGGTGTGCCGGTATAGTGTCAGAACCAATACCGCCATACCGGTACCAACTAAATATCGTGAATAACTAAAAATACCGCGGTATACCGCCCAACTTGTATGTACCGTACAATTGATAAAATAACTGTACTCCTCTCAACCAACTAATCAGAACGCAGTAATTTTGACATGCATATTAAATAAAGGGAGTTAACATTTGTTGCATAGAACAATGTCCAGATTAATTTCAAAACACTTCTATAATTAGTGTAAAATTTCTGAAGCTGAACTTCGGATCTGTAACACGGAATCAACAAGTACTGTAATTGAGCAGTAATTGGCGCAAGTTGTTGCGGTATCCATGCGACATGTACTACTTTCTCTTTGTTGTTGTTATTGTTGTTGTTATCACTATGACACTGTCTGTTTTTACATGTGTGCTTCTTTGTAATTCTATGTAGTACCTATAACCTTAAAGTTACTTGTACATGCCAAATAAATAAAATAAATAAACCTACAGTACCTTTAATCTTCTGTTGGATTCCCTGTTGCATGACTTGGTTCTTTCTGGATAAGTCTTCCACATGTCTACCAAGTAATTCGTTTTTCTTTAACAGTTGATTCATCTGCTCACCAATATTTCCCCTTTGAGAGCGATGTTGTTTTCTTGATTGAAGGAACAAAAACAATGTACATGATTGTATAAGTTACAACAGAAGTTGCAGTCTTGCAGAGGGAAAAAGTTGAGTGCTAGATGTTAGCACTTCTATTCCTACAACACTACAATACATATTACTTCTCCTGCTGAATTTCTCCTCTTCATTGTGAGCAGTAAATTAAAGATATCATCATGGCTATTTCGTCGATTTCAATATAATAAATGGGACATTATTACATGGTCGCTTGCAGATACAAATTTTATTTTTAAGTGTTGGTAATATCTTTAAATCCTCTTATTTTATTTCTCTTGTTTAAGAGTCATGTCAAGGTCGTACGAAGATATTTTATGTTAGGGAGGCTTGTCGAGCACTGAAGGCGCTCGTGAGGCATGCTCCCCTGAAATTGTTTTGATTTTCGCACTCTCTGAAAGATTTCCTGCATTTTGAGGTCAATATCTTACTAGTTTCTGGAAACTAGTTGCACATGGTTGAACTGATCTGTGTTTGAAACTTGTGTACGAGCAAGTGCCACCCAACCCCGCTTTTCTTTTTAAATCTACATGCTTCGAGGTTAATTCTGGTGCAATCTGAGTAGCAAGTAATTACTTATTTCATTTTCTAGCTAGAATTGTAGCGAAGAAAATACCAGGTCGGATATAAAGGTCGGATATAAAGATCGGATATTCCTCTGCGCCATACATCTGTCCTAACTGGCAGCAGAAAACTTGTGCTTTGACGTCAAATTTTTAGGGGGGCTGACAGCCCCCTGTGCCCCTGCTTGCTACTATGTAATATAGTTATATGCATGTAGCAGAATTTCTTGTAATCAATCTATTTAAAAATGTAAATGCATGCAGTGGCAATGGAATTTCAAGTAAACAGTTTCTAAACTATGGTTGTACAGGTATAGTTCTGTACAGTAGTGCACAAGATGACTCTGTTCATCTACAATTACAGACAAGCTCTTGCCACTGCAATTACATAACTCATATATCTGCCAAGACTTAATCCAGATTGATGTACAGTACTTACACTTCACTTTGAAGGTTTTCATTTTGTTTCTGCAAACCATGTTTTTCTTGTTTCAGTTGTGTGTGGTTAGACATCAGGTGATTTGCTTTCTCTGAAAATGATCATAGTAAACTCAATCAGTCAAAGAGTGACCACATATTACCCGAACATCCAAGTCCCATAGTATTATATATACTAGAAATACGAATTCGCAATAATCCCCTCGCCCGCCTTTTCTACCCCCCCCCCCCCCCCCCCCCTACGGGAATTTATCCATCCATGGTGCCCAGACCTCGCACGCCGTGGCCGTGTATTTCTGTTTTGCAAAAATTCACAATTTCCCTCGCAATTTCCAAAAGCCCGTTTCGTCGAAGAAATGTTTGAACGTTATCTCGGCCAATATTTAACCGATTTAAACTCTGAAAACAGATTTGGAATTAGCGAGTCAACATACATAACATACGCGTTTACTATATTACGAGAACGTGAGTACCCTTCGTAAAAACGGTTTATGTACTTCGAAATTAGTCGATTATAAACTGGTCAGTTCATCGTATATTATTTTGAACGTTATCTCGATCAATATTTAACCGTTTTCAATTCTGAAAACAGATTTGGAATTAGCGAGTCAAAATACATAACATATGTGTCTACTATATTACGAGAACGTGAATACCCTTCGTAAAAATGGTTTATGTACTTAGAAAGTTAGTCGGCTTTGTCGGCTATGATTATCTCGATCAATATATAAACGTTTTCAATTCTGAAAACAGATTTGGAATTAGCGAGTCAAAATACATAACACATGTGTCTACTATATTACGAGAACGTGAATACCCTTCGTAAAAATGGTTTATGTACTTAGAAATTAGTCCGGGCTTGGTCGGCTATGATAATCTCGATCAATATATAACCGTTTTCAATTCTGAAAACAGATTTGGAATTAGCGAGTCAAAATACATATGTACTCGGACTCGGATTTCTATTTCCTCAAAAAACTATGTTTCTTGTGACGGTTCAATTTAATCTGAGTATCTAGTTACCAGTGCCACATTTTCCGATGCCGCGCATGAGGACGGTTGATGCATATATATATATATATAAACCTATAAACTGATCCTAGATCTAGGAACGGCTTGGATCTCGCGTGATAAGGGACTAAACGCCGGTCGATATTAACACCCTCGTCCTCAGGACTTCGGCCGGCGCTTCGCGCCGGGCGAGGGGATTACTAGAAATATGTTCCACAGTAACCCCTCATCTTCCCCCATCCATGGTCCCCAGGGCCCAGACCATGCACGCCGTGTCTGTAGTTTGTAAAACGCTATTTCGTCGTACATAGATTTTGAACGTTATCTCGGCCAATATTTACTTGATTTCAATTCTGCAAACAGATTTGGAATTACCGAGTCTTATTATAGACAGTGTTTTATTGATGGTTCCGCTACTAATAAAACTGATAATCACACATGTGCAATTATTTATGGTAATCACACAAGTGTTGTTTGTAAAATTGCTTCTTGTGCTCTATTTGTGTTGATTATATAATAAACAGAAAAATACATGGATGCTTGGAAATATGAAATTTATTTCTCGTGTTGACCAGGATAACGAGTGAGCGCAGCGAACGAGTGAGATATCCTGGTCAACACTTGAAATAAATTTCATATTTCTGCACATCCAGGAATTATTCTCTACATAAAAACATAACATACATGTCTATTATATTACAAGAACATGCATACCCTTATGGCTTATGTACCCTTATGGTACCTTATGGCTCCACTGTAATACTAAATACGTCTATAAGTTCCAGATAACGTGTATATAGTAGATCCGTAGATGTAAATTCATTAAGAAAACAGCTAGCACATCAGCTTACCAGATAGTTTTTCAAAAGCTTCTTTTGATTGTAGCACAGAATACTTGAGGTTTGAAATTTCTTCTTTGTGATTAGACTACCGTAACAACAGAAAGAGTGAATTGAAAAGTTAATGCTTGTTTTGAAAAATAGCATTTATTACACATTATAAAATAACTAGAAGTAAATGAGCGAGAACACGCTGTCTGGTTGGTACTATAAGCTCAAAAACCGTACATTATAATTACTCAATACAGCATAAGCTGACATGATTCAGTGGTTAGTTTAAATCAAAAGTCAAAGAATACCTGGATACAAGGCTAATCAAGGTACTAACACAACAGAATGTTTTAACTGCAACGTTGAGTGCATTTTCATCGCTAAAATCGCCAATGTGTTTTCAACAAAGGCTTCCTAGCAATGCACATAGCAATTATATATTTGCAAGTTAGCCCCATTACATACTCTCCATAGTGCTGCTTCTTTTAAGGGTTTTCTTTGTAACTTTTATTTTTCTTTACTTAATAATACTTTTGATATAGACATGTCCTGCACATGGTCGCTTGTGCGCGACTGCCCCTGTCATCGGGCTTAAACTTTTATGTATATATGTATTATTGCCCCTTTCATGTATTTTTATGATGTGTGTTTTCCTATCGTAGGGCTGCGCCTCGCATGGGACCGTGTCCCGTTCGCGCAAACCATGTTGGGCTCGTCTTTTATTTTTTCTTGTATCTATGTATTTTTATTAGTATGTCACATAGACGTGTCCAATAAAGCTGTTAAACATAAACATAAAGCTGTTAAACATAACGCCTCTTATAACAGGTAAATCTACATTTTTCATGGCTTTATTGTTAATTTAATGGTGTTCTTTAATAAAAGAAATAAAAAACTTTGTCTTTTGTTATTATCGAGTTATAATGGCACTTGAGAAGCTATAGTAAAACACTCGGCTATTGCCTCGTGTTTTACACGCATCTCTTGTGCCATTATAACTCGATAATCACATGCTACACGCTTAAGACTAAAAACATAAATATCACATTTTTATCACTAATTTTATGTCAGAATACAAATAGTTTGTAGTGAATGAAAAGTTTACATACAGTATAAGGGCTCCTCTGTGGAGGGCTCAATTTGAACACATTGGAATGGAATTAGAGAATTGCATTTGAATATTTCGAACTGGTTTATATAATAACTACATACCGCCAAATAACAGTGGGCCCACATTGGCTACAGTATCACTTGAATTATATTTTTACAATATATACAATATTAAAGGTAATGAAACAATGTTTCACACAACTGAGTGTAACATAACAGACTAGCGCAATTGCAACACACAATAATATACATTGTATTCTATATTCCAATTGTAGAATTGTTGTTCAGATGATTTTGACCACATGGAACATCAATTTGACCAGACCACATTCTCCAAACATGCAAGCTGTGTCACTGAGTTTGTCCACATGCATGTGTGTGATAATGCTCTGCACATGAAAGAGTCATTCAGTAATTTAGATAATTTGATAAAAACCTTTCAAGGAACCATATTTTGAGCATATTTTCTTCTACGTACATATAACTTTTTTCCTACACAAATCTTAGAGCTTGTTTGTCCAAAGGAAATAAAATCCCGAACAATAATTTTCTGCTCATAGAGGAAATCAAATCTCCGACACTTTTCTCGTCCACAAATGTCTTTGCAGCAATTTTGCTTCTGATCTCAGGGCCGTAGCACGAGAAAGTCAATTGGGGGGCCCGTAATGTCACCGCACTGCTGGGGCTGTCCATGAATTTTTTTGAAATTATCATCTTTAAATAGGCTTTCCTGACTTCTGAGAGTAATTTCCAACAAGTTTAAACGGATCTAAACTGGCATGAAATCGCCAGAGCAAATTATCAGGGGGCCTGGGCACACCCCTTGCTACGGCCATGGATCTGTGGTAATATGATAACATGAGTGTGGTTCATGGTTTTACAAAATAAACAAGGGATATTTAGGGTTAGGAATAGGGATATTTAGGGTTAGGGATATTTAGGGTTAGGGATTTTTAGGGTTATTTTGTTACAATTGCATTTATGTTGGTTTTTTTGTTTTTTTTTGTGGGTAGGGAGTTAGGGGTTCAACATCGAAATTACAACTGCGCAACTGAAGGTCAATATATTCCTACTCATCTTGTGTATACAAACTATACGGTAGAAAATCTCGAAAAATCTTAACTTGTCGACAAATTCAACGTACAAAGGTCGTGTCGTTTAAGTTGGCAATGCTCGTGATCCAATTCGTGGTGTCTTCTGATCGAATGCGTTTTAATTTTGGCTAAATAATTCCCTCTTCCTCGTGGCGTGTCTTCTGATCGAGTGCGTTTGGCTTGTGTAGTTTACATTAAAGGTAAGTTGTATCTTTCTCGTTTTCACTTCTTTACTGTACTAGGTATTTCTTTGATCATAAAATTATGTGCTTAATAGCTTCGCTCCTCTGAGTAACTACTATGTTGTTTATATTGTCTGTGACTGTTTTTGTTTCAGGTGTCAGGAGACACGAGGTCAGTCTAAATTTGGCGACAATGCTGGTAAACAGTGTATAGCAAATCATCGAAACCAACTATGAATATTTAACACTTATTTACTGGGACCGAAGGAAACAGTACCATCGATGAAAGCAGTATGTCAAAACATACTGCTTTCCTAAGGTCCCAGTAAATAAGTGCTTTATTATACCAAGTGTCAAAGAAAAAACAAACGTAAAGACATGAAATATTTTATTCTTCAAACATTAAATTAAATAATATTAAGGCAAAAAGAGAGTTCAATCCAAAGGCTGCATTTTCACATGGTATTTCACATGATTTTTTCATTATCATTGACAACATATTGCCCTCTCAGAGCTAGCTATTGCAGGGGAAACAGCTAAATTTTGTCATTTTCATGTGATATACTCTCTACCAATGACACTAGAAAAAGGGAACTTTGACACTTGGTATATAATAATGCTTGTTAATAATTGATTGTAACAGTGTTTCAGTGTTCGCAGTGTCAGAAAATACTTTCAAGATATTTGATTCACAGTCAAGTGACCTATATGGAATGCCGTGTTTTTCTGGTAGCTCTGTGTTTTGCTTACTGTTGAAAGCCTTGAGCATCTAAAATTATTTTTTTAAATTATTTCACCACTCAAAAGTTGTATTCCATTTGAAATAAAAGGTCACTTTGGCCAGTATTGATAATAATAAAAATAAAGTCAATGATCAAAGGCTCTCAAGTAACAATTTGTGCCAAGATTACAAACATTAAGATGATTTCAGCATTATAGAATAGTTCCTCTCTGCAGTTATTGTATTAAAGTTTCTGTGAAAAAGTTTTTTGTTGTTGACAGATGTTCCTAACATGGTATTATTTGATGAGAAAACTTATGCCTTAACTTTTGTGAATCATTTACTGGTGAATTATCCATGACATGTAATAATGGAACCTATGTTTGTCTTAAAAGTTCATTTTACAAATTTATCCTCTGCTGATTTGTTAAATCTGCTATTAGCTTACCAACAGCACTGTCTTAGTAATCCACCATGAGAAAATTTCAACACCTGGTTTATTCCCCCATTTACCCCCTAGTCTATAACAAATATTGTGATGTTTGTCCTTGATCAATTTATTAGTACAAGAAAAATAGCTTTTACATGACTTTCGTATGAGTTACACTTCATGTAACTTGAGATATGACGTCACAAGATGGACACAGCATTACATCAAAACTCAAAAACAGGCTTATCTTTGGATTGGTTTGACTAAACTGGCTCAAACAATACAGACTTACTGAGTCAACAAGACTCAGCATTGAAATTGTTGTTATATTAGGTTCCCATGGTAACAGATTCATTACCAGGCCACTTTGTAAAGAAACAAAATGTTGTACCTTTCGTCATTGCAGTTACTTTTTTATTGTTTTAAACAGTATTGTTGCATTGGAAATCATTGAAAAAGGATGTCAACTTCCTAAAACTGAATAAGTTGCTGTAAACGTGGTTGAAAACAAAGAATTCATATAAAGGAAGAGAGTAATCTGCAAACTCTGTTACCATAGCAACCACATTAGAACCATGACAATGTTTAGTTTTCTTGATTGAGTAAGTCAGCAAGGTTTGAATCTATTTAGTTGAACCAGTCTGAAGATATGCCTGATTTTCAGTTTTGGTGTAATACTGTCCACCTTGTGACGTCACAGCTAAAATTATATAAAGCGTAATAATTCAAGAACGGAATAACACATGAATCTAAAGGCCATTTTGCATTAGTATAAGTGTTCTTTCAAGCACAATCATAAAAACTGGAGCGAAATTTTCATTTCATAGACACTTTAAAGGCACCACTTTAAAGGATCCCACAGTGGGGATAAATGCCCCAGTATAAATGAATAATACTAATATTTCAGTTAGTATCACAGATTTGGATTTTTCTTTCCACAGTTTAGATAACATACTTACATAGTCTTTTTGTTTCATAAAAAGGGGCCTCCCTTTTGGTCACACCCCATGCTCATTGCTCCCGGTACCTATTTTTTTATTTCGCTTGCCTGATAAAATATACACAATACAAACAAAGTAATACATAAACACAAAATGCAGGAGGCAGGGACACCACAACAGTTCACACCAATTACTGCGGGCCTGTAAACATGTTTACATGTACATGTATATAGTGATGTTGGGCTGGTAGCAATTAGCCTATGGGGTGGATCCACGGCAATAATTATTTTATTATATAGCCAAACACTAAGGCAGTTCAGGGTTTCTTTATAAAATCCCATCGATTTCAGCTTTTTTCGGCCTAAAAGAACATGCCGCCATATTTTTTCTCTACTACTACTTGGCATCACCTCGTATCCTTAGCACAGCAGAGGAGCAGGAGCCAATCAAATTGTGAGATAGCTCATATCTACTACTTGTAGCTATATATATATAGTATTTTGTCGAAAACGAGAAACTCGCGTAAAATATACTTACAGCTAGTCGTTGAAGTTCTTTAATATCTTTGCTCTTACTCGTGACTTCTCTTTTGAGCAAATTTAGCTTGCTGTTAAGAGCCCCCAGAGCGTTATGCTTTAGCATGTTTTGTTCATCGAGTTGTTTTATCCTTTCGGCTTGTCGTTCTTGATTCTGCTTTGCCTCTTTGACTATCATTTTGTTTTTCTCTTTGCAAAGCGCTGAAGCTTCCTGATAAAACTTCAAGTCTCTTGCAAGACTGGTGTTCTTCGACCTTACATTGAAGATATGAGAGAAGGTCATGATAACGCCTAAAACGGCAACGACCAGAAAATAAAAGGGGAATTTCAAAGGTGAAGCCATATTCGTTGTCAAAGTCAAAGACGAGATCATAGACGTGTCAGCCGGATATTCGTACCTGAAACGTTTCTCCGGTTATTATGATATTTGAGTACTTTATGTACGGTCTATTTTAATGGATTTGCAACGGAATTCATTCGATTTCCGCTAGTAGAATATACTGAATATTGCCATAAATTAAGAAATAAATTCACTTACCTCTACATCAAGTCGTAGTTGTCGTTTCTGTGTAATTTGGTGTGAAATCTGGCGTAATTGAGGCATTTACAGCGAGTTCGGTATCTGGCCTGTTGAAAAAAATTTCTGCTCCGAGGGGTGTGGGGGCTAGGATTAGGGTTATTTAGGGTTAGGTTAGGATAAAAGTTGTTTCGGGTTAGCCAATCAGATGGCTTCCATGAAAAGTGATCCCAAAACAATTTCTGCGCGCGGATCAACGAAAAGAGGCCTGGGAACCAGGCAAGAATGGGAACTAGAACCGCAACGTGTCATTCACGTCAGCGAAATGTAATGCGAAATGTAATTCGAATTTGTCTTTTTTAATCGATAGAATTTTGATTGAATTTCTTCCAATCATTTTACATAGTTAAAGATATTCTCTTTTTACACCACCGCTCCGCGATCACTATATCTGCGTTCGAGAATTAATGTCGCGAACGAAGAACAAGTATTAACGACCTCTTCTGCATACACAGTAAAAATAAATGCATAGTGTTGCATCCAAGATCATCCGAGTGATACTTGATAGTGTGCTAAGGTCGATAAGGTCCTGCTTATGTGGAACGACGATACCAGACGTCTCGCGTAGTACTGCAGCCAAAGCCTTGTGTTTCTGAATTCTGATCTTCTTCTTCGTCACGCCTGTAGAGAGACACTTTCCTCGAAACAGAGTAGCTGAAACTTCGTCTTGGCTTTGAATGCATTGAGAAGCTTCTCGAGTTCTCTATAAGAGAGGGAATTGCTCAAATCAAATATGACGTTTTAACCGCACGCATGTGATATGTAACGATCGGTAGTGCTGGGTCTTTGGATCAGCGTGATAACTCAACTAGATCAGCGATCAAACACTGATCAAGTCACTGCTACTTCGTGTACCAGACACAGAATATTACATTATTGAAATATTTAGTTTAAAAGTAGGGTTAGTATTAATTTATTTCAAGGTTAGGACTAGAGTTTTTATTTGGGTTATGGTTATAGGGTTTTTGTTCTTGTAAAGTTTCTGAATCCTGAGAAAATAACCTCGATGTGTCTATGATGTAGTCTGTGTCCATTGTGTGTGTGCGCTACACGAAGGAGATTCCCTTTAAAACGTTGTTACACTTTGGATTTGTTCTCTACAGGGTACAGTGTATATTAAATCCCAAAGTTAATAGAAGACAAGCAGACCATTTCATTCAACAATCTCATTCAATTGAGAATTAACATAAAAAACTCGTTCCAACAGTTAGTACCACTAGCACTCTTCACTCTCGCCATGCACTCCAATTTCGCCAACGTATTTGTATTTCATCTTACTTTTGATGTTCCTCTTTGCTTAGAGCAGGAATACAGCGAAATGAATTTTCCAAGAAAGTCCTAGAGTATAAAAATAGACACAATAAGATATTACGGTAGATGTTGAGTTAACTAGGGATGAGCCGATAATCGGATATTTATCGGTAGAAGCCGATAATCGGCAACTTTCAGGCTTATCGGTTATCGGCCGATAACATCAACATATATCGGCGTTTCCGATAAAAAAACATGCAGCCCTGATGCTGGCTTTTTTCTAGTGATATTTCCTTCGTTTATCAAGAAAAACGCCAACTTGTTTATAAGATGCATTCTGTTCTACAATGAAAATTTGATTAGCGCATGAGGTTCAACATGACGTTTTCCTCGCTAGGTGAGACATGTTTTGTTTAATTCATTACTTTAATTCCGTTTTGCAGATGCCTACCGATCACATCATCTTAGGCAAATAACCTTACCTTTTAGTTCTAGAACATTCCACAGTGTTACAAGTACATTTTCATTTATCAATTATTTTTTCTTCTTAAAATCGCGCGATTGCAGTCTAACGTATTTTAAAAGCCAGAGACATGTGAGCAACAGCCTCGGATGGTAATATGGCATGACACCCCAGCATATCCGCTCTCCGGATCTAGAGCGTCAAATGCTGTTTGCCTCGGACGTACTTGATACTTTTCCAAATTAAATTGATTACTAGAGTACAATAAATATTGTAATCACGTTTCTTTCGCTGGTCTATCAGTTCTTGTTTAATACGTTTTGCCAACGTTTCGCCCTAAATTCAAGTGCTAAAAGTTCTTGACGTCCAATATCGGTAACTACCAATATATCGGCCGATAAGCTCCCGCAAATCATATCGGAATTTATCGTATCGGTAAATTGGATTATTGCTATATAGTGTTTGTTCAGCAAGTGTAAGTGGAAATCGACGTACATATATAAACATCGTTCAGTCAGATAAGAGCATCTCACAATATAATCAGTTATAACCTGTTACACTCGTTAACATGGTAAACATGGCTTGCTATATATCAATATTGTTTTTTTTCTGTTCCGACAACCGTAAACAACAATACATTGTTTAAAAAAGTAGAGTGCTGTCTCTCACTGTCGAGATTTTAGCAATCAAAGACTGACGTTTCGAGCGGAGCCCTTTATCGGGAGAAAGGCCAAGGGCGACACAAGTTGAAAGTACACGGGAAATAAACAAACTGGTAATTAACGAGATGCGAAACGGTGGGAAAAAACAAACTTGGGAACGAAGGTACACGAGCTAATAATAAAGTTCCTTGCAAACAAACAAAAAACGTGTAGGAAATTACACAAAAGAAAAACGTTCGTTAAGGCCATAAGTGATTTAGTCACAAAAATTAAGCTGTATGGCTAGAGTGAGAAGAGATGAAAATCGCATGAGCATATCATTGTAATAATCTCTTCCCTACCAGATGTTTCTCATCGTGTTTGTAAAAATAGGAACATTTGCCTTGCAGATAAACGAAAAGTACTGGTCGCCCCCAGTTTCCGCCGTGATGACAGTTCGACCACACTGCAATTTCTCTGTACATATAAACATTGTTTAGACTCAAGGTAGAAGTCTTCATGGTTTAGGTATATACCTTGAGGTCTCTGTGACCCAGTGACATAGTGCTTCCCTAAGTGCATTAAGTTCAAGATGGGCCTAAACATCAAAGAAAACAGAGTTAGGATTTCTTGCACAGAAACTGGGTAATAAAATACAAACGAATAACCACAGAAAAATTATGTACTGAGTCTATTGATTTATGAGCTATTGTGAGGTATTATTTCATGCTGGAGGTAAAGCAACCTGCTGTATGCGGGTGCGGGCGAGGAGCGGAGATAAGACCCTGGGTACGAAAGGACGTTTTCAAAGCTGAATTAGACAGCGCAGTCTGACGGGAGGGCCCGAAAGAGCAAAATTTGAAAAATGTCTAACTTCCCACCCTTTCCTTGCAAACGTTCGTCTTTCTCGAGAAAACAACCTCGTTTCCAGGGCGTTCAAAGGCTGAAATTGCACGACAATATTTTCCCCGGAGCATCCTAGCGCGTTGTTGCTTGACTGGAACGCTGACTGTAGTAAATGTGTCTCAAAACGTGAAGCTAAAGACATGGGAACTTCTTGGACATCAGTTTCACCCCCAATTAGTGGTTTCAGTTCGTTTTCAGTTTTCATGACCGCGTAGGGGCCTGAAACTGGCGTACAATGTCCGCCATTTTCGGCTTCACTTTTTGTTGGGTCGATGACATCTAGTATTTTCCAACTTTAACCCAGGAGAGCCAACAATCAGTCATTCACGTGTCAGCGGTACATTAAATTTCCGGTCGTTTTCAACGTTGGGTCTTCTGTTGATCTGTTAATTTCTTAGAGGACATGTTTAAGACATTGTTTCTTTCTTTTTCGTAACGAAAATGTGGTTAATACGTTAAAATACAGCCGGGGGTTAGGAAGACACTTAAGGCGGGGGGTTAGGGTTAGAAAACTCATTAGGCGGGGAGTAAGGTTATTTTGCTACCCAATGCGTAGTTCCCTAATATGTTACAGATCTCTTATCTCAAGCTATACCTATATTATATACTGTACTACCTGTAGCTATGTTACTTCCTTGCTATACCTATAGTACATAATAAGGCGGGTTGCCCACGGCATATGCAAAAACAAACCTGAATGATGCCATTTGTGGTGTATTTCCCTTTCGCATTCTTAAACGATTTGTATATGACTTCGGTCAAGATTTCGGTGAGCCGAGAAAGAACCCTGGATACGAACGACGATGAAACGGAAAACACCTAAAGTCAAGAAAACTGTTTGATTTAAAATGTTTCATTAGGGGATGTAATATGGCTACAAGTCGAAAAAACGGTTATAGTCTTTAGTCAGTAAAAGATATAAAATCATTTTTTGACATAGTTTGATGCTAAAAATTATGAAATATATTTAAAGAGCATATAAGGTCTATGGGAATTTAACATATATGTAATCTATGGATTCTCCAGAGAAAAATTGTAATATGAATTGAATTGAATTTATTAAAAATAGACTTTGCAACCATAAAGGTTGAAATACATCTATCATTTACAAAGTGGGTTAATTAAATATATAACTATAACAAAAGGTAATAACAAGAAATTAGGACAAAGTTCAAAAATTTCTAGCGCCAATAATACTACCATTATTTACAGATAAAAATATATCTAGCTGGTCAATGATTATTATATATTGTTACCGACGAGGGAATAAAAGAATTTTTAAAGCGATTTGTTCTACATTTAATGGGAACGAGTTTATTCGATACGCGTAAATTGTAACTACAATGTTCGGCAGTTTCTACAAGTTCGGAGAGGGGACTAGTTTGTGGAAGAACTTCTTTTCTAAAAAATTTCGTACATAACAGTTCGCGCCTAGAAGACAGAGTTGGGATGTTAAGTTCTGACAAAGATTCATTGTATGATAGTGATGGGTTAATTATTTTCAACGCCCGTGACTGGATTCTTTCTATTTCTTTAGATAGGTATTCAGGTATGTTATAATGCCAAACTTGGGCGTTTTCTTACACAAGAAAAATACACTGAAATCAATGTTTTAGTGTCAGCACGAGCTCGTTTAAGAAGTCTAAGCATGTAGAGGCGTTTCGCAGACTTTTTCACAATGTAAGCCACATGGTCATTCCACTTTAAATCGTCGCTGAAAATTACACCAAGTAGTTTTGCGGATTTCAGCACTTCAAGGGGCTGTTCGTCGACGGTCATTGGAGGGAAATTTGGATTGTTTTTCCAAAAACAAACGAGGATTTCTTTGCATTTACGTGGGTTTAAGGACATATTATTTATTGTGCACCACTGTTTAATTCCTTCTAAAATAGTTTGAAAGTTCGAATCTTGATTTCTAAAAAGCGTTTCTGAAAGAGACGAATCGTCAACGTATTTCCATCTATCGTCCCAATCCACCAACAAATCGTTTATCATTATCGTAAATCAGATCGGACCTAAGACGGTGCCTTGAGGGACCCCACCGTTCACAGGCTCGAAACTAGAGGTGTGTTTACCTATCTTCACTCGTTGTTTCCTACCAGTAAGAAACTGTTTTACCCATGCGATCAGAATGGGGTCAATAGCCATTTCCTCCATTTTTTTTAAAAGGATATGGTGATCAATCCTATCGAAGGCTTTACTAAAATCTAGAAGCAGGACCCGCACGCATTGGTCGAGTTTATCGGTAGATCCATACAGATGGTGAGCGAAAGACAGAAGAGCGTGAGTTGTAGACAAACCAGCGAGTGATGATAGTGATCCGAATTGCTTCAGGTCAATGAGATGTCTGATTTGTGACATCATCCACCCTGCGACAAAATGTTGGTTATTATTAATTTCATTAACCTTATCTGATTTACGAATAGGTATAACATCTGCTTCTTTCCATGGAACGGGAACGATTCTCTCTTGGATTGACGTATTAAAAATTTCAGCAACGGGTGATGAAAGTTCCATAGCAAAATCTTTTAAGATCCAACTTGGGAAATTGTCAGGTCCAGAGGCTTTAGCGCGATTGAGGTTGGACAGCTTCGAAAAAACATCCTCAGGGGAAATGTGATATTTTGAAATGATTTCATTTATCAATGCAGGATATGTTTCAACGTTTTCCAGTTGGCAGCTTAGAGGTGGGAAAGGGTTTGTAACACTTAGGAAACTTTGATTAATTGTTGTTGCTAATTCGGCAGAATGGATTTCTTTGCCCGATATAACAACACTGGTTACTGGTGATTTTTTAGGAAATCCTCCAAGTTGTTTAATGGATTTCCACCAGGAAGCTGCATTGTCACAATTTTTTACTTTATTTGCAAAAAAGGAACCTTAAGCTTGTTATTGAGCCTGTTTACTTTATTTCTCAATTTTTTGTAAACTGCTGGGTCATTGAACATCGCTTGTTGTCGTTGCTGTATTAAAGTCTTCAGTTCAGGAGTAATCCAAGGCCTGTCTGTTGGATGTTGTTTAATTTTTCGGAGTGGGAAGAACGTTTCAATAGCAAAATTTAACAACGATTGGAATGCGGTGAGCTTTTCCGTACAATTTGATAGAGTTTCAAGGAATGACCAATCAGTAGATGTTAACCATCTCCCAAAACCGAACTTCATACTTGGCTTTACGTTCCTTCTAAATGTTGTTTCTGCTTTCGTTTTTTGAGTTCTTCTTAAAGGACGAATAATTAAAGAATTGTGGTCGCTTATTCCAGGTAGAATTTCAGGGGTATTGTAATGGTGAAACAAGTTGGTAAAAATGAGGTCGAGAATTGCATCACCGCGTGTTGGATTTTTAACGGTTTGCCGTAAGTTAAAATGATTGTTAATATATCGATAATTCAAACGATTAAAATCACCAACCATCATAATTCCGGCATTAGGATATTTGTTCAAGGCAGCATCCAATGATGAAATTAGATGTTCCGTAAAAATAGCATCGTCGTCTTGTGGTGGATGATATATAATACCGATGATTAAGCAAGAAAAGCCGCGTGGAAGTCTATTTGGGCGGAGGTATACCCAAAGACATTCAAATGGAGAATCATTGAGTTCATCAATTGTTACGAAACCAATAGATGATTTGATATACGCACAAACACCGCCACTGTCATCTATGAAGATGACATTTTCAGCTGACAAGATATATTACAATTTATCTCAGGAGAATCCATAGATTACAAATATGTTAAATCCCCACAGACGTTATATGCACTTTAAAAAGATACAATTCACAACTCCAATCTATAGTGTCTTCTTCATCGGGTTCACATATTTATACCGTGCTGATGACGTTACAAGATTGGAATCCGTTGACAATCAGTAGCATCTTTAATGGTCGGTAGCATCATTTAATCAATCCCACAAGCGTCGGGTCTTCTCTTCATCTATACGTCTAACCCGGGGGTTAGGATGACACTTTAGGTGGGGGGGGGGGGGGGGGGGTTAGGGTTAGAATTAGAATCAGCTAAGATGATACCGAGCATTAAAAATGCTACCGACTGTCTACTATCCAAATATATATGCGACGACGTTATCTACCAAGGAGATATAGATAGGATTTCGGTAATAGACCGCCGTCGTGAACTCCTTTTCAGATTGTTCACCCCCTGATAAAAACACGCGTCAACTAAAGATGACCAAACTAATTTTCGGAGAGGTGCAGGGTATAAACCTCCTGTGGCAACTAGAAACCAGATTCATCAGCCAAAAGCAATGTTCTATTTGTTTCTTAATAATCAGCGAAGTTCGAGTCACAAACCTGAGCATGAATTATGACCAGATCAAGAATTACCGCTTTCACGTAGTCACGTGCATCTAGGATAAGAGGGAATACAAGGTTTTACTATCGAATAAATAATGTAAATAATGGTAGATGGATAGGCAGCTGGATGGTGAATGGATGGATGGACGGACGGATTGATGGATAGGATGGATGAAGGGATGGAGTGGGGTGGAGTGGGTGAAGTTATGGGTTGATTAATTGATTGAGTGATGGATGGCTGGATGGTGAATGGATGGATAGAGTGGGGTGGGTGAATTTATGGATTGATTGAGTTATGGATGGAAGATCGATGAAGGGATGGATTGATGGGCGCGTGGACGGATGGAGAGAAACAGAGACTTCGAGAAAAGGATTACGAGAGCGAGCGGGAATGGGTGGACGGGGGGAGAAGGCTGTATACCTGTGGGCGGCAGACATCTGCTCCAACTGAAATCTCCAGCGAACATTCCTGATCTAACATTGCTGGTTAGTGGACCACTTTTAAGCTCGATGTACGCATCAAAAATACGGTCTTCGAGTTTCATTATTTCACTCTTGAAAGACTAAGAAATCAAGAAGTAAAACATAAGAAGTATATTGCAGGTTTAGCTAAAGATGTGTTCCTATAAATATTATAAATATGATAATGACAATGATGATAATGTTGATGGCGATGATCACAATGATGACTTCATGACAATGATAATGACGATTATGATGATAATGACGATGGTGAGCTGTCATACGAGAAATACTGTCAAAAGAAGTTTTTAATACTTACTGGTACAAGATTCTCAAGCCCAGCATGGCCATTGCTTTGATAATTTGAAACGATTTTGGGCAGCACATTCTCTCGAAGATGGGAGCAACAGCTGAGAACAATTAGCAAGCGCTCGTCCTAAAAAAAGAAGAAGGAATTTATATAATTAGATTTTAAAAAGACATTGAGACAAAAACGAAAGAACAAATGAACTGTGAAACTCTAAGGGGAAAAGGAAAGAGGTTGAAAAGAAGACCGGGAAGAGGTTGAAAAGAAGACCGGGAAGAGGTTGAAAAGAAGACAGGAAAGAGGTTGAAAAGAAGACAGGAAAGAGGGGAAATAGGAAAGAGGGGAAACAGGAAAGACAGGAAAGAGGGGAGACAGGAAAGAGGGGAGACAGGAAAGAGGGGAGACAGGAAAGAAAAGACAGGAAGGAAGGTTAAGCTTGGGACAAGATAAATCAATAAAAGCAACCTACTCTTGCAGGGGAGTTAATGGATGTCATTGAGTGTAAATCTTCCTTGGAGTCAAAGCTACCATACTGATGACGACTTGACCTGAAAGTTGCCGACCCAAATTAATAACCTTTAATATTAATGAGAATACTTTGATAAAAATTATCAAAAAATCATAAAAAGAGTAGATAATGGTAATTACACGGATATCTTATCTAATTCCTCATCAGGTGGAAAACCTAGATGTTCAAGGCTCTCAATGACTGCCTAGAAACAAAATAAATGGTAAGTACAAACTCATTCCTAGGGCTTTTCTTGTTTGGCGGGGAAGAGAAAGTCTCGTCTCTCTCGCAAAACCAGGGAACGAGGTTGTGGTAAGTATGTGATGATATTGTCAAATGTTATATTTAAAAAAAAAATATTACGGTAATATAAAACATAAAACGCCATACCTGCAGCATTTTATAAAACAATTCGTTAATTTCTTTTTGAATTTTATCACCCTGAAACATTAAGACGTTTTTGTTAATAACAAAAAAAACACACTAAAAACACACTAAAAGTTGTAAACTAAATATATATCTTGCAGTCCTTGTGCTTTCTTGTCTGTCTGTCTGTCTGTCTGTCTGTCTGTCTGTCTGTCTGTCTGTCTGTCTGTCTGTCTGTCTGTCTGTCTGTCTGTCTGTCTGTCTGTCTGTCTGTCTGTCTGTCTGTCTGTCTGTCTGTCTGTCTGTCTGTCTGTCTGTCTGTCTGTCTGTCTGTCCGTCTTGTTGTCTCAATTTACCTTATCCCCTCCAAATGTTGCTTCCCCTATAACATCTTTCAGGACATGAAGTATATCTATAGCCATTGTCTCGAACGTTATTGGCTGTATAAAGAATAAACACCTTTTAGCAACACTCATTTGATTTACAGTCAAATGTTCTCATTGCAATATTCCCATATAACGCGGCTTGAGCAACTTGCAAATACTTTCGAACGACTTACATTCAACATTCTCTTAAACAAGTTAATGTTTGAATGGTGGAGATTGCTTCCTAGTTGCTCAATATTTTAATGAAAATTTTGCATTTACTCGAAAGAAAGGGAAACGTCTCACAATGAGCACACAAGAGACTCCTATTTGATATACTATTATATACTTAAAAACCTTCATCTTGCATTACCAATATCGTTATAACACAACCACTGTTGATTGTTTCCTTTGACCAGTCTTCGTGTTGATGAAGATTTTTTATTTCTATGGATTAAGAAAAACACATTAAAAAATAATCCAGTACACTTCTTATACTGAAACCTACTGCCACGGTTGAGTTTGATTCGAGTTTATTACTTTGCCACAAATAATAAATTTTACAAAATCATTATATTACATTATAATAAAATCTATAATAGCTAATGGCGAGGAGGTTGACAAGAAACCATAAGGCTTATTTGAAAAGTATTACTACAAAGTATTATTAAATTGTAATGATGGCGTGCAAATTATTTTTATATATCTATATCTGAACTATTTTTGAGTGAAGACTATTAACTAATATCAAGGGAATAAAAGTGTTTTTTTAGTTTATTTGATAAACCAGCAGAAATGTTTTATCGGGTTTAAAAGACGAGGCGAAGGCGAGTGTTTTAGACACGATAAAAAACGTACTGCGTGTTTTGAACGGCTTCAAAAACGAACGTCATCCCGAGAGTTTGTTTTAAGGGTTTTCTTTGTCGAGTTTCGTTTTTGAAAATGCCGCACTGTGTTGCTTTTGGGTGTATACAAACATGAGAAAAAGGACCCCAGTTAAGCCATCCTTTTTCCAAAACTTTTTGTGAGGCATTGTAAATGGGAGCCCGCAGTCCCGTTATATATAGAGGTCAGTGATTATAGACATTTTTCATAAAGAAGGCGACCAGCACGGAAACGAAGCTCGTTTAACAAAACAAACAAACTTGGTAAACCTTTACATGACCATCTTAAAGTACCACTACGATGAAAATTCACCCCCGTCTTTTAGATTTTCTTTAGCATAGAATAGTATTTCAGGGTCGAAAGTGATCATCGATGTAAAAAAAAACTAAAAAATGGTATTTTGAAGTAAGTATTTTGAGCTCTGAAATCACTATTATTTAGCCCACCATTACTAAAAACGTGTTCCAAGTGAGCCCGCAATTTCAAAAGATAATATTGTTTGTGACGTCAGATTCTCAATGCTACGCCTGAATTTCAGTCGAGGTTATTTGTTTTCTTGTTTTTTTCGAGAAGTAGATGAAATGTCCAGCCTTTCAGACGAAGAATTTGAAAAAACGACCTTGATTTACTTGAAGAATTAGCCACGTGGAGTCTTCGCGTTGAGAATCTGACGTCACTTCGTTACGCTGGTCAAGAACATGAACGATTAATGGCGGACATAACAACTCCAGATTCGGAGTAAGAAAAATAATACTTGCCATCGTCGAATCGCAAAACGGTTTCGACCAAGTAATATATAGCAGCTCTGCTTTATAAATGTACGTAAAAATATCGATA
Source organism: Chrysogorgia sp. JL179-B06 (assembly GCA_035772405.1). Taxonomy (NCBI): domain Eukaryota; kingdom Metazoa; phylum Cnidaria; class Anthozoa; order Scleralcyonacea; family Chrysogorgiidae; genus Chrysogorgia; species Chrysogorgia sp. JL179-B06. Next base: position 1,720,388 of record JAYKKM010000348.1, read on the forward strand.
GGTAAAAATTTGTAGTGGCACTTTAAAGGAAACAGTGTTTAGATACAGAAATTACTTGTTTTGTCTTAGTTTGAACAACAAATAGGAAACTTCGAATATGGTTTTCCCCGAGTTTAGTTGTTTTGACACACGAGTCTCGTTTCCGTGCTGGTCATCATCTTGATGAAAAATGAACATTATTTGTATAAACAATATGTTTGAACATTTGTATACAACAGACACCGTTACGACCAAAGCTTCGAGTCCGTTGTTCAGAGATTCCTACTTTAAGGATCTAATTGCTGTAGATGAAATCGGATCAAATCAGATACAAACAAAGAAACGCAATTCATTGTTGAGCGATACTTTCTCCTCCGCAGAAGCTTATCTTTTGACGGCGCGGGCAGGCGCGGGCAGGCGCGGGCAAGCAGGGGATGAGTGAAGGTGCGCGCGGGAGGCGTTGAGCGATACCTTAATCACAAACAGTACCTTCTATAGCATTCTCCATTAGACATCTCGTTGATAGAAACTGTAGATCCTCCAGTGTTCTTTGAACAGATTTCAGTGGCTCTATGGACGTTTTACTGAAGTGAGACTTCAGCGAGATGAAACATCGCCTGAAAGAAACAGAAAAAAACATCGTTTTACAAACGAGCGAAAAAACAGGATTTACTTTCGATTTTATACTATATGTATGTGTGTGGCGGTAATCGTACATTGATGTTATCACGTGTGAAGTACTATATATACTAGAAATACGAATCCGCAATGATCCCCTCGCTCGCCTTTTCTACCACTATACCCCCACCCCACCCCACCCCTAGAGTTTCTTTTCCTCCATGGTCCCAGTGCCCAAAAAATCCCAAAAGGCCGGTTCGTCGTATACAGTACGTATACTTTGAACGTTATCTCGATCAATGTTTAACCGTTTTCAATTCTGAAAACAGATTTGGAATTAGCGAGTCTAAATACATAACACACGTACATGTACCTTTATATTACGCAAACGTGTATACCCTTTGTAAAATCCTCTATTGCGTTTCTGCTCAAATATTGTCCGATTAAAACGGATCACGCACCCAATACGAATTTTTACTTCCTTATAAGGTAATTAAATATATATACAAACTTTCGTGAGAAATGGACGGTGCCGCGGAGAGATTATCACCCTCGCTTGTGAGGGGATAAAGAATAACAGTGTTAAACGGAAAGGTTATAAAAACAGTCATTAAAATGGTAAAAACGACGGTAAGAATTAACTTAATATCAACTTTCATGGCTTTGGTTATGGTGAACGTCGTTGTAATGACAACGGTGATGGTGACAGTAATGGTAATGATGAAGGTGATGGTATAGCGATAACATGATTGTCAGGATTCATACTATTTAATTTTATAGAGATATGCATAATAGAAATGAGATATACAATGTAACTTAAAAATCTTTGAAAATGACATGTATTTTGCTTTTTGAGATGGCCAAGCAATGCGTCTGCACAGTTCATGGTTAAATTATTGCCAGCACATCTGGAAGAAAATTCAAGAACTTTCCAGGGCTGGAAATTTTTCTAAGAAATCAAAGACTTCACAGGATTTTTGAGTGACTATATGCAGGCAATATATGATTAGTAATAACACATGGAGTCTCTCCAAAAAGATCTGAGATCTCCTTTCTTTATTTTTGTATATAGTACAGTAGCACCTTAAAATATTTATATAATATAAACATAAGAAGCTATTTTGGATAACTCACCTTACGTATTTAACGCATTTCGGCAACCAAGGGGTAAGCTCGTCCCTACGGCAACTCCACTGAGTATTTCTCTCTGCCTCGCGCTTATAAACACCAACAAATACTTCTTGGATGAAACTAGAATACCTATCTGTAATTTCACTGACCATTTGCTATAGTTAAATACAAAGAAAAACCAACGTAACGAAATAATAGGATGTATAGTATATATATATATATATGTTATTTACCGGCTGGGAGGTCCGTACTGGAAAAATATTTTCCCGAAGTCTCAGAAGCGGCCCGAGACCGAAGGTCGCTTCTGAGACTGAGGGAAAATATTTTTCCAGTACGGACCGACCAAAACGGTAAATAACGTGTTTATTTTTTTCGAGCAAAGTCAAAAAAATTGCAACGTACTGGTGTGATACGGACCTCGTACTCAGCCAATCAAAAGGCTCTATTTTAGTTACGGACCTGAGTTACGGACCTCAAAAAAAAAATAGTGTTATCTACACCAAACATAGTCCGCGGTCCGTACTGAGAAAACGTTGTCCGAAGTGTTGACTCGTGTGCGGGCCGAGAACGAAGGCTTCGAAAAGACTTGATACTTAAATGAAACGTTTGACAGGCTGGTTTAGCCTGCGAGGTCTACGCTCTTTCATATTATATCCAGTTCTTTTGAGAACTTAGCAGCTTTCATATTTATTATTATTAAAGGGGAACTGTACCAAAAACATAAATTACTTTTAAATAAAAGGCCTTTAAGTATTATGTTTAAAAATGTTAATAGTTTTACGGTATCAAAAACAACACCGGTGAACTATGGAGAACTCTGAATGAACTAACAAATCGAAACAATGTTTCTCAACCATCATTTATTCAGTTTAATGAAATCCAAGTAACTGACTCGAAGTCCATTGCCTGTCAACTCAATGCTTACTTTACATCTGTTGGGACTAAATTAGCAGCCAAATTCCAGTCTGCGACGAGCGGTTTAAGTAATGGTTTGTCAGCGCAAATGCATAATGATGATTCGGATAAGTTTTCCTTTACGGATGTCGGTGAATCTTTTGTTTTGAAACAATTGAAGGCTTTAAAAACAAACAAAGCTATCGGCTTAGATAAAATCAGTGCAAGGCTTTTGAAGGACTCGGCTGAATTTATTACTCCTATTTTGACGAAACTATTTAATCGTTCTCTGCAGTCTAGTACGTTTCCAACCGCTTGGAAAAATGGTAAGGTTACTGCACTCTTCAAATCTGGAGACCGCTCTGAATGTAACAATTACAGGCCTATCACAATTCTCCCGACTGTGCATAGCAAGATCCTCGAGAAAATTGTACATCATCAGTTATATAATTACCTTACTGAATCTAAGATACTAACACCAAGTCAATTTGGCTTTCGTTCCAAGTTATCAACCGGTGTTGCACTAGCTCATGTAACAGATAAGATTTTGGAGAATCTGGACAACGGAATGTTGACCGGGGCAGCTTTTCTCGATCTTACCAAGGCTTTTGACACTGTCGATCACAATCTCCTGTTGGAAAAGCTGAAGCTCATTGGTACTAGCGATATTGTGGTCAGATGGTTTAAATCGTATCTGAGCAATCGTTTTCAACTAACTACTGTTGGAAATGCTTATTCCTCACTATTGCCAATTCAGATCGGTGTTCCACAAGGGAGCATTCTCGGCCCTTTGCTGTTTTTAGTATATATTAACGACCTTCCATCCTGTGTTGATCATTGTGAGATTTCTCTTTATGCAGACGATACTGTGGTATACTTCAGCAGCTCGTCCGTTGCCGATATCGAACACTTTCTAAACGAAGATTTGGCCAAACTTTCTCTTTGGTTTGACCAAAATCGTCTTACCTTGAATATTTCTAAGTCCAAGTTTCTCTTAATAGGCAGCCCCCGTAAATTGAGCTCTTGTGGTAACATTCATATAGTCGTAGATGACTTACCATTGGAGAATACAACCTCCTTCAAATACCTTGGGGTAACAATTAACCAGCACATGTCTTGGTATGATCACGTGGAGACTATATCCTCCAAGATTAATCAACGAATTGGACTGCTAAAACGTATCCGACACTTGTTACCACTTCATACACGCTGTACGTTGTATAATAGCTTAATATCACCTTTATTTGATTACGCGGACATTATATGGGGCGACAGGAATAATGTCACTCTCATGGATGAACTTCAACTGTTGCAGAACAAGGCGGCCAAGATTATTCTTAATCTACCAAGCTATTCCTCTTCAACACAGGCACTAGAAACACTTGGGTGGTCAACTCTCTTGAAGCGTCGACTTTTTCACCGTTACATTTTTGTTTATAAATATGTAAATGGTCTTATTGATTATGATTTTAATACTTTTAGAAATTTTAATATCCATTCTTATGACACACGCGGCAAAAATAATTTCCATCTACCTAGAGTTAAACGAAATTATGGCAAGCAACGTATTACATATCAAGGACTTTCCGAATGGAACAATTTAGATGAATCTTTAAGGAACACGAATTCGCTTTCACTTTTTAAACAGAAGTTAAAGCATATTGTCTTTAGTTAGTTATTTAATATCTTGTCTGTTTATCTTGACTTTTATTTATTGTATGTAAACATTATTTGTAGGGCCTCACTGAAAAACACCTCGGTGACGTGAGTACCCTGATTAAAGATTATTATCATCATCATCTGCTCTTATACTCGAGAAATAGCGTTTTCATTCTTTTATTTTATGCTTCTGGACGCCGCCATTTTCGAGTTTGTTCGACTTCGACGGCTCAAGATTGATGTACAGCGGTGGTTTTCTTTTCAATTTTGACGTCATTGAGTACTTGTCTTTTGTTCCTTGCACTCAAGTGACGTCAAAATTGAAAAGAAAC